>VXAB01000046.1:0-70348 GCA_013399175.1 Odontophorus gujanensis
GCGGCCGCTCCTCCCGCCCTCCCTGCCGCCCGCCCGCGCTCAGTGCGGCCCGCCGCCTCGGGGAGCCATCTTGCGCCGCCACTCGACCCGCCTCCCGCCCTCCTGCCGCAGCCGGCGGGGCCGTTCCCATGGCAACGCGGCCGCCCCGCCGCCGCCGAGGCACAAAGGAGCGCCGCGCGGCGGATGCGGAGCCCCGGGGGTCGGCCGGGCAGCCTTCGTCCTCCGCCCGCCGCGCTGAGAGCGCTCCGAGGACAAAGCGCTGCGGCCGCCAGCTGCCACCGCAAGCTGCGGGAACAAACGCTTCTAGCAAGGGCTGGTTCTCGCACACACGGGTGACGCGATGGCTGCCCGCCTGTCAGCGCCGCTTTGCCGCTCGCACGCCCGCAATTCGAATCCACCTCCAGTGCGCGCAGCACAAAACCTTTCCTCAACTTCCGTCAGTGGCAGCTGTGCAGACCCACCGCCAGCATTTTCTACTACGCTACTGCAACTTATTTGCCCAATAACTAGTTGTTTATATTTGAAATGTTTTCTTGTTCAGGGAAAACAATGCTTTGACGCATTAGGAAGAAATCAGAGGTGCAAATCAGAAGGAAGAAGCACCCAAACAGCCCAGAGTCCTCTAAAGCAAAGGTCTCCCACGCCCTGCTTTTGAACAGACCTAACATCATCATGGGCTATTCCCATTTAACAACAACAGTATCTTACAGTTACATAATACCTTAGCAATCCAGCACACCTCAGAGCACTGGCAGTAATGCAACTATTCTGGGAATTTCCTTAGTGAGCACTACTGAGGCAGTTTGCCACTGCTTCACTTGGAAGCAAGGATGATCTTGGTATTTGGTTCCCCTTTAAGAAGTGGTTTGTTAGCACCATGTTCTGCAGGAGAAGCATTATTACACTTGCTGCCTGGTAGCAATGTTCAGGGTGTACATACTAAGGTTGCACTCTCTGGAAGAGCAATACAGACACAGGATGCTATTCTCTGCTCCACTCCATGTCCTTCAGCTGCTTTCTCACCTCCTCCCCTGAGCCTCATGGTTCTTTACATTCCAGAGGCAGTAACCACTGCTTCACTCTGCTTTAAATCTCCATACTGGGATTTAGGGCTGGCTGCCAATGTCTACCTCACCCCTATGGCCCCTGCCCCGTGCCCCTCACTTCTGCTGCAGGCACAGGGCGCAGCCCCCTACCCACTATGGTCCTTCCTTGATCCAGCTGCTTGTCTGAGGGCCTGATACAAAACTGCAACTAATTACCAGACATTTATTCTTCAAACCCAAACTAATTCACTCGTCATATATCGATAAATGAGATTTTAAAATTAATTATTGGCATCTATAAAGATTTATACCCAACTGTAAAGAAAAGTTTCCAGCTTATAAATCCAGTATTGGGCGAAGGAAAAGAAACATAAATTAAAGCTGTCCTGTATTAATGGTGAACAGTAAAAGCAAAGACATGGTGAAATGTTACCTGATGAATAGGGGTAGCATCCCATGACAGCAGCTCCTTCTGCAGCAGGAGGGCAGCTCAGCAGAAACCTAATGCATAATTGCCAGTGGCTGCATTACCCAGCACCTCCATGCTCCAATCCTTTACAGCACAGCATATCCTCCCTGGAAAAGCCAAGGCAGGTTTCTAGCACTTGCTCAGTGAGATAGCTCTGTGGTTCCACCTAATTTACAGGTCATCAATAAAAAGCTGGAAGATTGACTGCTGAGCTTTCTTAAGCTTTCTAGTTAAAATTAATATTTAGTAAGCACAGCTACTTCAGCATAACATCAGGCCTACCACAAATATGGAATTGTCATTGCATGCTACCAATATTTTGAATAACATTCTTTGTTTTGATGAGAGAACTGGCATTTGAACTTATCTTTCCAGTGCTGTTGTTCATTACCAATGGCCAAGGCACTTAAAAATAGTATTATCCAGCTCTGCACAGGCACAGAGGGAGACAGGAGGCCTGATCGAAGTGCAGCAGCAATCAGTGACCTTCACAAACCAGGCACAGTCAGTGTCTTGCTCACATTGGTGCTACACCAGGGATTTCTGTGACATTATTATTATTATATTTTTAAGCTGTCCAGATAAGTGAATCACATCTAAGAGATCTGCTCCATTTACATGGATGTTATGAGATGTGATGCCGTTTTAGATTTTGATGGCATCAAAGAGAAAAGCTCATTCTCCTCTATGCCACCTGAACAAAGCCCTTTCCAAGACACTTCTTTAGGGCTTTCGCATTATGACTGCCACTTAATGGGATTTTCAAGGCATCTGCATAAACATGATGAGAATTACACTATGAGCTATGAGCGGCATGTAGTAAACACCACCTGTGGATCTTGGAAAAATTATCTTACTCTCTATGTAATTCCCATTAAAAAGAAAACGTGCACCCAAATTACTCTTCTCAGACAGTTTTTCCCACGCAACGTATGACAACAGCTGCAGCAGTGTGCACATTTGCCCTCTTCGCTTCCACACCAATGATGCATGCAGCACTGCAGGTGCAGAGCTGGCTGCAATGAACAACTCCTTTTGCTCCACATTGTGTAGCTACTTTCAGCTTCTCAGGTAAGTGGTTCTTCCCTGTCTTCCAGTTCAGAGATCACCGTCATATCAAGTACCACCTCATCCCAATCTTTTCCAAGCTTTCACCTTCAGTATCTTTGATTTTAAAAGCAGCGTAAGAGTGAGATTAAAAATGATTCTTGTGCATAGGAATTAATGATGCAGAATCCTAAAATCATCTCTTTAGTTTTTGACCCCTTTATTCGATTAACATCACCAAAACTCCTCTAATACTTCCAAACATGAATTTAAAAGTACTTCCAATACAGCTCTGCAGAGCACACTCTTATTATTTCTGCTTTTCTGTCGGAAAAGTATTGGAAAATGAAGGGAAAAGGAAAGGAAAAACTATAAAA
Source organism: Odontophorus gujanensis (assembly GCA_013399175.1). Lineage (NCBI taxonomy): Eukaryota > Metazoa > Chordata > Aves > Galliformes > Odontophoridae > Odontophorus > Odontophorus gujanensis. Next base: position 2,940 of record VXAB01000046.1, read on the forward strand.
ATTTTTAGTCATTAAAAATAATCATTATCACATAAATTGACCAACATTGACCCAAACTTACCTCTCATTAGGTCACAATCTTCATGAGGGTATGAGCTTGGACATGAGGTTGCAGCCCAGAAGGATGGCCAGTGTGAGCCATGGAGCTTCCTCCCACAGCAGCTTCCAGGGGACATTGAAAGCAAATGGCACGAGAATGGGCAAGCAACCAAACCACTTAGAGCTGCAAAAAACATTATTATTTGCAGCTGGTCAGAATATACTTTAGCATTGGACTCTATGGAGCACCTCCCCCACAAAGACAGGCTGAGGGATATGGGTTTGTTCACCCAAGAGAAGCTGTGAGGAAACCCCATTGCAGCCTTCCAGTATTTAAAAGTGGATTATAAAGATGAGGGAAACAACTTTTTACAAGAGTAGACATTGATAGGACAAAGGTGAATGGCTTTAAACTCAAGGAGGGAAAGTTTAGAGTGGATGGCAGGGGGAAGTTCTTAACAGAGAGAGTGGTGAGGTGTTGGAACAGGCTGCACAGAGAGGCTGTGGATGCTCCAACCCTGGAGGCCTTCAAGACCAGGTTGGATGGGGTCCTGGGCAACCTGGTCTACTACCAGATCTGGAGGTTGACGGCCCTGCCTATGGTGGGGGGGTCGGGACTTGGGGTCCCTTCCAACCCAAGGCATTCTGTGATTCAGTGTGAGCTTTGTTATTGCTCACATGTACACTCATTAGTGTCTTATCAGCAGATACATCTAATGCAAGATCAGCTATTCATGATGTTAATAAAATCCAAGGAAATTTCAAAACTGCTTGTACTTGCTCAGATGTGTGAAGAATGGTATGTTCTCTTATTTTAAGAGTCCTGCATACAAAACACAGTATGTTTTTGATTGCTTGTTTTATTAAGTGAAATGAACAAGCTAATTAAAGAAGTTCCAGGAAGTTTCTGCTTTCTGTCTCCTAGGGGCAAGCCTCAAGCATCAAAGGAGATAGCACCAACAGCTGTAAAACACCTAAGTGTGTTTATATTACCAATAAAATGCAGCTTATAGGTTCTATTTAACTTTCATATTTCCTTTTTATATCACGTTTAGAACAATTTAGGCATTAATTGAAAGAGTGTTTGTATGCATTTGGAAAAAAACCCCACGTAATTACAATTTAAAAAACAGAAGGTAAGCCATGTGCAAGATAGTTTTGGGAATAAACTTACAATTTTATCCATAAACACCAGAATTCAAGAAAAAGCTGGATTCAGAAGTCTGCAAGGTATTTCTCGTCCTGACTTTGAAAATGCCGTTAACCCTCAGCAGATGAGCTCCTAGTTGAAGCCATAAACTATGCCACAGAAATGGCTGTGGCTTTTCACGCTATAAAATGAAGCTTCTACATCCTCTTCCAGATCTACTGGATGGCTTCGAAGACTTGCCAAAGGTATTAAACACTCTCATTAGCAACTGAGAACTGCAGTTCTGAAGTGCTGTGTAGAACATTCACTAGAGAGAAATATTCTGTACTAAATCTTCAACTGGAAGTTTTCATTCCCAGTAAATGCTGGAAAACTCTGTTTAACTGCTTTAGCGTAACTTTTATTTTTTAATACTTCTTAGTATAATTATTTGATTTTCTAATACCAGAGCTTTCAAAATTGTTTCTAAATTCTGAGATAATCCAACGCTGCTGAAGCCATTCAATAATAAAAACAGAACATTTTAAATCATGGAATTAGTTGTCAGGTAATACTCACACATCTTGCTTCCCAGAGCTGCATCTCCTAGGCACTTAGGGAACTTTGAATGTTCAAGCTTAAGAGCACACAAAATGTTGTAGGGTATTTTAAAGCTCAGTAATTTGCTTTATATGAACAAGGGTGGGTAGGCCCTGTTAAGTCAAAATTCAGCTCCAAATCCAATGCAGATTTTGTACTACTATATGAAACGGTCCTTGGGAGAACTGAACTTTAGGAATGTTCTGAGAATTTCCTTCTGCACAAGTTACAGTCTAGCCGTCAAGTGGAAACACATCAACTGCCCTTGTAGAATGAACTTTAATGAGCTGAAGATGCTTGTAACTCCAAATCTCAGACTGCTTAGATAGCAAAAGCCTTAGAGAACTGATCCACAGTTCAGCCATGTTTTCCATGCATTCCACCAAGAAGAATGCATCAAGAGTCTGCAACTTGGACTGCATTGAAAGAAACACAGCCAGCAGGCTGAGAGAGTGATCCTGCCCCTCGGTTCTGTGCTGGTGAGGCCTCACCTGGAACACTGCATCCAGATGTGGAGCCCTCAGTTATGGAGAGATGCAGACCTGTTGGAGCACATCCAGAGGAGGAGCACAAAAACAACCGCAGGGTGGAACATCTCTCCTACGAGGAGGATCTGAGTGAGCTGGAGCTGCTCAGCCTGTATTAGAGAAAGCTCTGGGAAGATCTGATAGCATTCTTTCAGTACCTAAACGGGGGCTATAAGAAAGAAGGAGACAGACTATCAGGGTCTGCGGTGAGTTGTTCAAATGGTTTCAAACTAGAAGAGGGGTAGTATTTAGATTGGGTGTAAGGGAAAGGCTGTTTTTGTTTTCAGACTTGCACAGGTTGCCCAAAGAGGTGGTGGATGCCCTGTCCCTGGAGATATTTGAGGTCAGGCTGGACAGGGCTCTGAGCAACCTGATCAAGCTGTACACATCCCTGTTCATTGCAGGGGACTTGAACTAGATGTCCTTCAAAGGTTTCTTCCAAATCAAACAATTCAAAGACTTTCAAAGGAGAGCATAAAACCTTTCAAACTGAGCAAAAAAAAGCAAACACACCACTGGTAGCTTTCAGCTTCGCTGTACATACCACAGGCAGCTCTGCTAGAAGTCAGGTTAACAGCAGCAGAGCACAACAAGCACAGAGTAACATTGGAAATGACTTTCAAGTCCTGTGTTAGCTCTTCTGGCTCACAGGGAGACGGTATTAACTAAAGCAACTTCAAAGAGCTGGAAGAGAGTGAAGTTTTTCTCATAATGACTTTAAAGTGTTATTGGAGGGATCAATAGCTTCTCCTGTTAAACAAACAAGCTGTTTAAATCAAGTATTATTCCTGAAGAGGAGACAAACCACTCTTGGAAGTAATAGGGGGATTAATTAGGATTTGAGATTTTCACTATTTGTTAATTGATTTGCCAGTTTCAAAATAGTTTTAGTGATCTGCAAATTACAGCAGTAAGACTCCTTAGGAGAGGACAGAATTATCTGATCCCTTTGAAGCCCTTTTATCTGTGCCAAAAAACATAATTTATTTGGTGGTTTCCACAGAGAGAAACTTCCGTAACTGATGTCACCACTTTGCAGGGGAGAGGAGGGCAGGGAAAGGGAAGAATGAATGTTATTTCCTTTTTCTTTACTAATAAAATAGGCGCATCCCTTGACTGTGAACGTTTTGCTTATGAGGAAAGTACCTCACAAAGCAGAAGTAAATTAGCAGATATCCAGTCCCTAAATTGGCAGTGCCAGAAACAATTACCAAGACTTTGTGTGTTATTGATTCTCTTGATAGAACTATAAAATGTATTGGTTATTTCGACAACGGAAACCTGGCTATTGTGACGGTCTGTGGTTTGTGACCATAACTGCAAAAGAATGAGTGGGTTTCTGTCCTGAGGTGCCAAAGCAACACACTGTGCTATCCCTGTAAGCTTTGTAACTAGCAACCATCCTATACTGATCCACCTTGTTGTCTCATGGGAGATGGGGGTTGCATTAGAATTCTGGCTCTTGTCTTCCAGGTGCGGTACACAACCCAGCAATGACTTCCCCAGTACTGGCAGTGGCACCTGGATGAAGTCCAGCTCTGCAGCTGAAGCCTGCTGGACCTTTGCACTGTAATGGCAGGGCTCACGCGGGTACAAGACGTAGCATGGAGCTTGAGCCCACATCCCTTGCAGATGAGGACTCTGGCTCTCACCAGCTGCTACTGCCAGAAGCCCAGCAAATGCCACTTGCCTGCTTTTTCTAATGACTTTTTTTTTTGTACCCTAAAAATCTTTACCAAATATGGAGACAGAAACACATGAGTAAGAGCATAGAACAGAGAGGGAAAGGGAGGACAAAATATCCTCTTCATGCAGAAAATCCTGTCTCCTCCTCCACCCCATTGCTTCAAATGACCTTTCACCTCCTGCACAGAGCTCCTGAGTCCTGGGCTACCTGCCAGCCACCAGGCCCCACTCCTCTGCTATCCAAGGAGACGTGAGCTACTGCTGGCTCTCCTGGCACAACATACCTGGGTGATGTTTGTGATAACTGGAAAACAGGGTAACAGTAGATGGAGAAATTCAAACTGTGTGTGGGGGAAAAAAAAAACAGAACACAAAAAACCCCCAACAACAACAAAAACAAACAAAAAAACCCCAAAACAGATGCATAAACAAAAGTAGAAAAACCTTATCATGATGTAGAGAAAAACAACCAGATGAAACACTGCAGCTCTGTCTGTAACATGCAAGTACCCCCATGTGTGGGCTCAGGCAGAGTGTGTGACTGATGGGTCCAGCCCCAAGCCTGAAGTCACAAATACATTTCAATATCATTTCAGGAAGAAAAGTATTACTTGTTCTTGCTGTAATAGCAAAATTATTCAAAACCAGTGGCTTGTTTGTGGTAGTGACCTTTCTCAAGAGCTCCCTGCCCAGGCCACACTAACAGTGCTGTATGTTACCATCACGTAGCAATGAGATGCAGCCTGCCAGCTGTGCTTGGAAGCTTACCTGACCCTTAGCAGCGGAAAGCTCAGCTACTTACAGCAGGACAGCAGAAGGGAGGGAGCTTCCCAGAAGCACAGAGACAGGCAGCACTGCCTCATAGGTGCTGCTCCCCAGCCTCTTCTGCTCCTCTCAAGTACAGAAAAATACATAAAAACTTCTTGATAATACAAAGAACCTATTTTCTCAAAAACATTTAGCAGTTACCACTAGATGGCATTTTGTTCCTGAGAAATTAGAAACTCCCAGATTTTGAATTACTTGTTATAGACTGCAGGAAATAGTAGGAAATGAAATTACTTACCTCATTTGGTTAATAAATTATTATCCATTGTCTTGTATAAGGAAGACATCACTAATACAAGATAACTTTACTTGCAAATTTATAAATCTCCTTTAACTATAGACTGTAGCTCCCCTCCAGCCCCCTCTGCTCAGTAGGTGAGGAGCAGAGCTGCAGTCAGCACTTACCAAAAGTTTTTACCACGTTTTTAAATGAAACACAAATGTAAGCCAGTCCTCAGAGTTGGAGCATGCCACGGACATCTGCCAGAAATGCTCTGCTTCAGTAACTGTGCATTGCACTTCCTGTGTTATTTTTGGATAAAGCCTGAATACAAATTGCAGTACAAAAATAATTCCCACTTAGAACTAGAGCTATTACAAGCCCCAGCTACAGACATTATACTTTGAGCCAGGTCATTTGAATTCCAACATGGAGAAGTAAGCTGTGATGCACAAGATGACATTTCCATTCTCCACCTCTGCATGGTAAAACACACCGTGCTCAGATGTGCAGTGCAGTTGTACTTTTCACCCCCTGGAGTGGGGTGGGGATGGTTTGTTCAGTGTCCACAAGTTGCTTGGTACTAGATGAAAACAAAACAAGATTCCCTTCAATGTATAGCAAAATAGAAGACTTAGAGGTGAATTACCAACTTTAAGGAGAAAGACTACAGCAAATTTAATTCTTACTTGTGGAATGTCAAAAGAGCACCGATAAACATAATTAAATGTTGCTTGCATGCAAATCCATGCAATATCATGGGGATGTTTTTTTTTTGTCATTAGATGATCATAAGCACCACTGCACTATGTGCAATTTGTTCAACAGTTAATCAGCAAAATTCAGCAGCCTGAATACTGACTGGTGTTCAGCTGATTACTGATATAGCAATACCACAAAACCTGTGAAGGAAAGAAATGCTAGAAGGGACAGGAGTGAAGGAAGGGCTGCTTGCTGGATGCCCAGAGTCAGCTCGGTTGCAATGAGTTTCCAGGCAAAGTTAGGGAAAAAATAAAATCAATTTCTGGTAGCAAAGCATTTCACATCAAAAGCAATCCCTGAACCAAGCTCTTTATCTACTACATAAAGCATTTTCTATGCCAGAGAACAAAGTCTTGGCTCTCCATAACATAAGACCTGCTCAGAGAGGGCTAATATCCCTCTGCCATCCAGCGTCCTTCCTCAGCACTGTAAATTAGCCCCATAAAATTGCCTTCTGGTAAGCACTGTTTTTACAATTAACTTAATTTTCCAACGGAATTCTGAAAGAAAAAAACAATCCCAAAATAAAACCCAAAAGATAATGTGTAGAATATGTTTGAAAAACAAATAAGGTGTAATAATAACCATAGAATAGCTCGAGTTGGAAGGGACCTTAAAGATCATCTGGCTCCAAGCCCCATGCCAAGTAATGTAAAACTGCACTCCAACATGCTTCAGAAATGCTTAACTGCCAGGCTTTTTGTTTGTTTGTTTTTTGTATACAATCAGTGCATCTGAATCATACATTTCACACCATCTCTTCAGCTCCAGCACCAGCAGCCACAGCAATCAGTGCTGCTGCTGACAAGGGAAGATACCAAAATCCTTAAGGGTGGAGCCTTATGGCAGCACTCAACCCACAAATGCTTATCTCCTAGATTTCTGAGCACATGAAGATCTAAATCAAGAAAATATTTAGGAAAAGGATTTCCTGCTTACACTGAGCCACTACAAGGTTCCAGGTACATCAGTTACTTCTGAGGAAAGAAGTGCAATCTTGAGTTAAAAGAAGAAACATATGATGACGATACACAGAAGTCCTTTACATTTTCTTTTACTGAATTATTGTTTTCCAGCAAGATAGAAGCACAGACAGTGACCAGCAACTGGTTAAACCATGTTCTGATCTCTTATTTGGGAAACACTGGTTAGAGAAGTTGCCTTAGCTTAAGTTAAATAGTTTTAAAAACTGTACTGCAAAAAATTTAAGTGTCTTTATAACGGTTTAGTAAGGACATATGGTTTTATTTGGTGGTTTTTGTGTTTTTTTTCCTTCAACTTCAGCTCAGTACTATTGTTTTATTCTCAAGCAACATGTGCTGGACTGAAATAAATCAACAAACATCAAAAGAAAATTCTCCAAAGGTTTGTGTTTACACCAATTTAACTACGCCAAAGCAGTGACATTTTCTTAGGTAGACAAGATCTCCAGTATTTTGTGCTCCTAGTGCCTGGTCTATTCTATCAACGGGGTGCATGCACTCCTACCCGACAGGTGAAAACAACTGCAAAAAAAATCCTACAAAAGCCACATACAAAGTTACAAGAGCAGGCAGACTGTGCATGTCCTGCTTGCAACAAAACAGCTTTGTCAGGTGTCCAGAGAAAGGAAAAGCTGGAATTTATCACTGACTGGTACTTGTGCTTCAAAGAGAATGTAGAAAAGAAGCATCGTAGAAAAGAAGCATCCCAAGGAAACCAATGCTGTGACATACAATAGGCAGAAACAGCAACCTCAACTATGCTGACAACTCAAACTGCACTCCAGTTGCACAGTAACTGGCAGCAGAGCTGTAACAGATCCTCGGATAACAACTTCTACACAGCATGCAGGAGACTGCTGTATAGTTTACAGAGCAAAAAGGAGTTAAGTCCTATTAGAAAAAGGGCTCCAAAAAGTTTCGGTAAACTGTAAGAGACAGCATAATGAAACCTATTATGTATTCACATGTACATGAAAATCATAAAATGTGACCTTACTACCTTGACAGTCAGTAAATGATCATGTGTTAAAAACATTCCTATCACACAGTGAAACATACAGCATCTGTTCTTCATTTATAAGGATTATCTATTTCTTTTTTTTCAGCAAATCATAAGCTCTTTAAAATAACTCTGGTGAAAGAGACATAGAAAACATGAAAACTAAAACACTGGTCTGGTTTTGAAATCATAGCCATGCCAATTATAGTTTGTTGGCCTTTCATAAATAACTAGAATAGCTGTACTATATATACATTATGTAACCCTTAAGAGCAATGCCATGCTCTTACTACTTACCCCAAGTGGGATCAAAACATTTAGTAACAACATTGTAAACATACTGAAGAAACAAATAATCACAGAATGTATCTTATGACCAGAGATAAAGGATGGCATAAATAAGTGAAACATACTACTATTTTTTTTTCCACAGGAAACAGTTAGCAAGTTGTAATGACTTTTTCTCCATTTCTTTTTTGTAATTTATTCTGAAAGGCCAATTTATTGTGCTTGCTGCTAACGTCAAAGGCTCATTGTCTTCACTCACCCCCCTCTTCTGCTGATGAGAACCTGAGATGCATGACCCTGATGTGATTTTTCATTTCACTTCTAATGATAATAAAACAAATGACTAGCTTTCTTGAATTCTTAAATTTCTAAAAACGTACCAACCCAGGGATTTATTGGACAGTATTCTGCCTCTGTAACAGTCTAGGATGAGCAGTTCAGATAAGGGGAGAAAAATACTACTTAGGTACCAAGCAAATACCAGCCTGCTGCAAAACAAGAGAAAGAACTTTTCGGATAGCAAAAAGAAAACCTAAGTTAACTTTTGCCTTATGAGTAGCTCAAAAGACACACATCACAGTATTCAGGACACCTGGGGACAGACTGCAGTAGATGGATGTGTAACAGCTCATGCTTGCACTTTGATATATAAGCTCACCACAGGCAGGAGTTACACGAGGAAAACTTGCTTCCCTGCAATTCTACTCCTCCAAAGCCATCTACGTGACAGCTCTTGTTCCTGAAGCTCATCTGCTCAGTCAAATGCTGACTGATCTCCCCCTAAGCTGCACAGTACTATCCTTTAAGATCATTAATCATAAGCTGGGAGCACCACCAGGCCCTGTTGGCCTAAGCCAGCAAATATTACCAGCTCCCTACTCTGTGTTCTAGGGATATTTAAAATAATCACTTCACAACACTCTTCTGATTAACTATTCAGTTCCAGATTAAATCTGCAACATGTATTTTATTTTAAAACTTTTTCCCTCCCCTTACCCCAAAAAGAAATAGAAAAGTGCCTGGAAAAAGCATACGCCATTATAAAAATGACAACAGATGATGGACAGGACTTTAAGCAAGGTTTAAAGTTTGTTATAGAGTTAATATAGCCAGGGAAGAAGTCATGTGTAAAACCATGAAATTCCATACTAAATATCTACACGCACTTTCATGGGTTTGTCATTAAGAAAAATATTTTGGAGATAAAGTGAAAAACAAGAAAGGTCACGGTTATAAATTTTGGGAGTTAAGAGAATTAAAGTAGTCACATTAAAAAGTGCAATTATAAGGACAAGAAATGTCTTCTTAATTAAAGAATAAAAAACTTTGAAAATCCAATTTATTTTTCATGATGGTATCATTTAGACCTACCCTACTCAGTGCTATATGAGGCCAGTTAAATCCTACCTACACGACTGTTGACACTGTGGATAAAAATAAATGTAAAGGAAAAAACTACTGTAAGCTATCTTACACTTCATGCTCTGCAATGTAAATGAGAGCAGCCCAAATTATCTCTACAGAGGGAGGCAACAGGCAGCACATAAATGCAAACAACCTTCATTAGACACATTGTCATGAGTATATTAATCATGTCAAGAAGCATTGCTGGAGTTTCCTTCAGCACAATTTAACATACCTTACTTTATTAGGATGCACTTAATTTCACCATGTTTTCTCCTCATTATCATTTATGATGACCAATTAAAATGTTTGTATCTGCCTCTAGGCAAATTACTCCTGTAATTCTGGTAGCTGAAATCACCACTCATCCAACACTTGTCATCTCCTTCCATCAGTGTAGTATCTTCATATCTTTATTTGCCCAGCCTATATTAACATTTTAAAAAAGAAAAAGCTTATTTGGATTGGATATTTACATGTAAAATCAGAATAGACATTTTTTCTGTTTTGTCTTTAAAAGAATAATAATAATAAAAAAATAAATAAACAGTGGAAACTACAGTAAAGAGTGGAAATCTTTTTCCCCTCAGTTGTTCCCCTCTGTCACACAGTCTTCATGATTCTTCCTTGAAATGATGACTACAATTCACAGTTAAAGAAAATAACCATAAAATCATAGAATGCTTTGGGTTGGAAGGGACCTGAAATATCATCTAGTTCAAACTCCCAGCCGCAGGCAGGATTGCTGACTTCCAGATCAAGAAAAAACCCTGTGTAATATTCTTACGATAAACTCAAAGTTGCATGCAGTTTATATTTTATCTCCTTTGTTTAAAACAGGTAATAATTTCAAGTACTTTACTTCTTTCTTCCTCCTAATGTCTCTATACTGCAATCCAGTCAAGACCTTTTCAAACAACAACAGGATGTGGCACCTCATCTATCAGGTTTCCAACATTCATAAATAAGACCTAACTACTTTTCATATTATAGCAAACAAACACAAGGCTGTGATTTCTTCTCAGTCTGCCACAACAAAACTGTCAGCAGTTCATCTGCTATTTCTTAGCTTTGCACGTTGAGATTGAGATACCTGAACGTTAGCTGGAAATTCTGATTACACACAACACTTTTGCAGTGGCACTCACAGCAACCAGAGATGGCTGAGCAATGCCTATGATCACCAAGCTGCATGTAGACTCCTTCTGTGGATTACTTCGGCTCCTAGAATAAAAGATATATGCCCAACTCCTCAAAAGGTGCTGGGTGTCAACTGCAAAGCAACAAATTTGGTTTATTTTCAAAATAACCTATTCTCACGACATTATTTTGACATTATATTAATAACTTCCAAATAAATGCTGATAAGTGTAGTGATAAAGAAATAAGTTCAAAGACGCCGCTGCCTTTTAGAACAATTATAATTTCATTAAAATAGGAACATAACTTAAAGATAGATTTTATTCTCTTCGATGATTTACTCATGCAAACTGCACATAAAAGAAAACAGTACAGTTTGTGAACATGTCAAATGTAAAGACCCAAAATGCTAAGTACAGAATTAGTGTGACATATGTCTCCAAACAGAATCCATGGTAGAACGGCTAATAACTGTTTTCTATTTGCTGAACACAGACTCTAATGGTTCTTTTTCCAGCCCCACTGTTAAATTCATTTACTGTTTACATGTCTCCTATACACTTATGAAGACTTATTTTACAAGCATGATAGTTGTTATAAAAAAAACTCCACTTATATAAATATGATTTAAAAAGCCTTTGTGTTTAGGAGAGCAAATTATAGCGTGATCAATAAGGCTGTGCCTAGTCCACCAAAACTACAATGAGAAGTGACTGTATAGCTTTCCTGCAGAATTCACATTTTGTGCCTTTGCAATCATTTCCTTCTCAAAAGATGCCCACTGTGTGTTACCCATCCCGGAAACTATCAAGAACTTACTGTTTATTCCTGAAATTGGGAAAGTAAGACTTCTAAACACATGAGGGTATCAATTCAACCTCCTTAGTTTACAAGACAAAATATTTAGAATCCTTGTTATTTGCATGCTTAAAGCCCTGCAACAATACATAAATGACCTAGACATCTCTTTGTCCAGTTTCATCATAGTATGGTTGTATATATATTGTAGAAATCATGATTTTCCTGTGGATCAATTACATTTTTCAGATTTTAAACTGAATCAAATAGAAATCTGATGGCACTGACACTTGAAAACACATTGTATAGTGTGGAGAAGGAAGAACAAATGAAGTACACAACCCATTATAAATGCATTAAATCTTTGTTATATACATAATGGAATCCTGCTTTACTGCCAGTTGCTACTATGCATCTGTTTTTGCTATTATACAAAGTTTTCCGACCTGAAAGCACACATCTATATTTTTTTAAACAACTTAATCTATTGTAAAATATTGTACTGTATTTTGAACATGAGTACAGAATCAAAATAGATAATGGCACATTTAAAAAACTCAGTATCCTACAGATGATTGGATAATGAGAAAAAGTGTACCTACAATCATTTCATCAGAAACAAACTACATCATGGAATGTTAGTTATCCAAGTTTGCACAGTAAATAACATTTTAAAACTGCAATCACCTATCAGCCAGCATCACATTGAAGGCATCTTTAAACATTCAAGCAAAAGACTGCTGGCATTAACTACTGAACCATTCTCACGCACACACCACACACACCACATTATAATTACATTGTTTCCAAGATACGGTAGATACTGATTTTTTTTTTTTCCCACAAGAAAGGTATCAAAATTTTTGCTACTAAAAGATGACAGTGCTTACACAAGAATTAAGTACAAGTTAGCTTGCAAATACAAGACAATGACAAAAAAAAGTCTTGAGTTGTCTGAAGGATTTTAGGCTTTTCTGGCATCCAAAACCATGAGTAAACTCTGTCTGCGACTCAAAAATCCACAAAATATCATCCTACTTTGGAATACTAAGTATTCCATACTTGATAACCCCGTATTTTACAATATGCTTACTGGTTTCAGCCAAACAACAAAGGGTAGTTACAGATACCTATGCTTACTGGAGAAATAAAGCTCTCCTCCCCTTGTAAAGAAAGTGTTGGAGGGGGAAAGAAAAACACCTGACAAATTAAGAAAAAAACTACTTAGTAATGATCCTCATTTAGGATAGGTATGTGCATAAGAGTACTGTATCTCATATACTGTACTGGCCCTATTAAACAAATTAAAAACCCAACGGTTAAAAAAACAACCAAAATGCTATACATAAAAAAAAACCATTTTTCTCCCAATGTTCTTCCTCATAATGTGCAAAACAATAAAAAGGCAAAAAGACTAAAAGCAAATTTACTGTTACTGTCTTTCTCTTGCCTAGTGCTTTATGACCTTGCTCATGTTACAAAGTCAATAGGGACTATGCAGAACTTTGGTATAAAATGTCATACAATATTACTATCACAGTCTGGGGGATGAACTTTAGTAACTCACCCCAATGTTTGTTGAAATAATACCAAATTAAAAATGAAATAAACCACATTGTACTGTACATACACTTTACACATTAAGCACAAAAAATAACTAGTAAATCTAACACTTAAGTGGAAAAAAAAAGTCTTTTACAAAGAGACTTGTAACTGATGTTCTGTCTCACCTTCACCTGCCAATCGTTAAAGCCAAATTTGGGTTTGAATTTTAAAACCAAGTAATTTTAAGCTACAATTTCTCCTAGGCGGAGTCTGGTCTTTCGTTGATTTCCCTTTAAAGTCACAAACGAATACCTAAGAAAAGGATGCAACCAAGTTCCTAATCAACTTCCCGAGGGCTGCGCCTGGGAGGGTGGTGCCACACCAACCTGGGGAAGCCCAGGCTCCGAGCTCTGGTCCGCCAGCTGCGTGAGCACCGAGGTGGCCACTGCCTCTGCCTTGGAAGTGGAGCTGACACCATTGGAAGTGCTGACAGAGCTGTGCTGAATAGCTTCTGTGTGTGGGCTGCTTGGCACTGAGATGTCTTCTGAACTGTCATCTTTATCTGCAGCTTCAAAAGAGAAATTGGGTTAGTTTTCATTCCCCCTCATTACACAAAACCACATTCCACATGACAGTGGTCGCCTGCTAAACAATTAGCATTCATGGTATCACATAGCACAGCAAATTGCAAAACAATCTAATTTTCATTACTGTTTTTTTTTTTTTAAACACTACTTCATAAGCAAAGATATAAATTGCATTATGGATTATTCAGCAAACAAGAACATCTCCACATCTTCAAAATCATGATTAATGCCATCTGATTTCCCACCCACTAAATGAACAGTCGGGTCCATATCATGTCAATAAGCAGTACCAACAGACTGAAAATGCTACCAGGTCTGCTGCTGCTATATTAACTGGCCTTAATTTTTAACAGGTGTCATTTATTTCATTTTCCTCAGTAATCAAGAAACTGGTTCTATTACCAAAGATCATAAATACCTACTCTGGAAAAGGTGGCATTTATAACCTTATACGTTAGAGAATATTTCCACAAGTTTTCAGGACTCATTTTTATAATACATTAAAGTTCAGTAGCTTTTTTAGTGCACAGATTTCTTAATAGGATTTAAATTTGTTTTTAAATAAAAGATCTAATTTATTTAAAAGTATTTATTCCTAATATCTTTTAAGAATAATTCACTTTGACTGATGTGAATTTGCTACACAATTGCCTCACTTTTTCCTCTTGACGGAGGGTAAAGGTTCAAAAAAAATTTTTACTACACAAAATTAGAACTTACAAAGTGAGCAAGATTAATAAAATGTCTCTCACGTAACATGCTAGAATTATCCCATTTTTTCTCAGAATTTCAACTTAGCCAAGACATTATGCTAACACCAGCAAGTAAAAAGCTGAGTTAAAGACTAAAAATCAAAAAGAAAATAAATCCACTGCTGTTCACACTTCTAATTTTGAGTCAAGATCAAATTAATTATAACTCTTCTGTATCACTTCGTGCTACTTACTGTTCTTAAAGTCACCGCATAAAGCATTTGTGAAAAAAAACCTGAACATACAGATGAAAAACTGGGAAGACCTTTTTAAACCACTACTAACCATTGTAAAATCTAATAACATACATATAGACAGACAGAAGAAGCAAGAACCATTGTGGGTGGCACAGCAATTGAAAGCTTAATTTTCACTACTTGTTTTTGTAATGCTCTTCAGATTTGCTCGAGATTGGTCTACAAAGTTGAGCTACACAGGGTAGAAGAGATGGGAAAAAATGGCACTAACAATGAAAGATACCATAGTCTCATTACCATACAAAACCAGGCTAACAGCAGTAACTAAAATGAAAACAAGGCACGAAGAAACAATGAACAAGTTTATGATGTACTGGGGTTTATATGACATACTAGAAAACTCTGTAAATTAGCAAGTCAAGCCCACAACATAAACATATTTGAAGCAACCCTACGCGTACGAAGAACCAGCTCCTTGCCACTGTTTATTATCAAATGCTTTTAGAAAAGAATAGTTAAGGTCAAAGAAGATATGTTAGTATGCAGAATGGCTGTATGTCCAAAGCATTAGATAGATAATATTGAGGTACATCTGCTGACAACTACTCCAAGATTACATGGCAATTGAATACAGCAAAAAGCCAATTAAAGTACTTCTGAAACACATTCATGATCCTTTATAGGATTTGTCCATTCAAGAAAAGGAAGAACAGGTCAGGACCGATTCAGTTCACACTGCTCTACAGGATTTAATTTTCACTACACTTAGCTGAGACTTGCAGGACTTGATGCAAAAACAAATAAAAAGGAACACATGCAAACTTCCTAACAGAAAGGAATTCTAGTGCCACCTCCTGAAAAAATACTAATGAATTGAAAAATACTAACTGAAATTACTAATTATGAGAGCAGCATGTTTTCCCCTTCAGACAGAATGCAACAGCCACAACTAGGATGCTTATAGGATAAAGTATCCCCATTATCACATCTGATACTCCTCTTCAGACTGTTGTCTATGAATCTCAACTTTCCTATCTTTTCTTTTTTGCTGATTCCCCAATTTTCTTGGTGGTAAAATCCTCAAAAAAGGGCACGATTTATATGCTGCAAGCCAGAGACGCAAAGATCATCATCTTTCAGTCAGAGGAAAGATCTTCCATTGTTCTGTATCTTTTAATATATATGCCCTTAATTCAAAATAAATGTTTGTAATAGCATCACAGCAGCAAAGAACGTGAAAATAGTTGACTTTCTGATTTTGTTTGGAAGATGACCTTAAGTGCAATAGAAGAAACAGTTAGGAGAATACTTATGACCACCAACATAAAACGGACACTTTTACATAGTTGAAAAGTTGAATATACTGTAGTGAAGAGATAAAAGGATGCAGTTCAGGTATTTTCGGACACTGTGGTTGTGGCAGGGAGCTTACAACAGTCAGACTACTATGTGAGATAGAGACCTAATGCAAGTTTATAGCAATGAGTTTGACTGGAGGTGTAAGTCTTTGCAATAACTGCAAAAACAACTTTTGTAACGAGGTGCTGTCCATAAGAATAGCTTTTATTCCTAATCTCCATAAGAATAGCTTTTATTCCTAATGTCCATAAGAATAGCTTTTATTCCTAACAGTCTTAAATTAACAGGAACAGCAGCCAAAAGCTGAACACAGAAGTACATTTGAAGAATCAAAACAAAACAAGAAAATATATGCAATGAATACATAGTATCCTTAGAGTCACCTCATTACAAAGGTGATTTGTCTTCTTAAGCTCAAAGATAGATTATAAAAAAAAAACAAAGACTCTCAGAAGAACAATGGAAAACACATTTAAATTCAGAGAATTTTCTTGCATGTGGTTGAAATTCAAGAGTGCAACTGATGCATATCAAAATCATAATGTAGCTAACAACGTAGAGAGCCTGGACTTTTTAATGTCTCCCCTAGTTTTGTTTTAAACCAAGGAAAATGCAAGATCCAAAGTAGAAGTGAATCTACAGAAGTAACATCTTGCTATTATTTACTTCTTACCATTGCTTACAGACAGCTTTCAGTGATGTAAGCAAAGAGGGAGTTGCAACTTGAGAATAAAAACCCAAATACTAATTCCCATATCCAGATCTAGTCCTCCGATAATCTCTAGAAAGGAAACATCATGGTAACTGTCAACTATAGAGGGACTACAGAGGAACTCACTGGAAAATTATCATTTCTAGGCTTGAATTTGCTGTATCCCTGCAAATGCATATTCACAATTTACTGAAGGATTGTTGCCTATACAAAACAGGCTTTAGGAACATTTGAGTAGTTTGGGTTATCCAAGGTCTGAAACTGGTTAGTCACCATCTACTGTTTTTTTTAAAACTAACTTGAAAAAGAACACACAAATTTCATTTAATACCACCTGTGCTACAGTCTCTATTTATTTTCTTTTATATTCACTTTTGTATAAAACTTTGCTCTTGAAGATTATGACATCCTTTTGAAAAATATATGAAACTTCTCTTTTCCTCCAACAGGAATTTCCACATTTTCTTTTCACAAGTTTTAACCTCGCTTCAAGTCAAAAAAAAAAATAAAACAAATCTCCGCATATTGCAGAAAACTTTTAGAAACAATCTGGTTTTGAAAAAGTACAATGAAAAACAAAGAATCCAAATGCTGTTTATATGTTGCAACACCCCAGTGTTTAAAGATAAATTCAGAAACAGTACTATTCTTCCTTGGGATTAAAACAAGCTTAAACCATCTGAAAACACAAAAATTGAAATTTTGCCCATAGTACCTCAAAGCACCATAATATATATTTTTTTCCTGTCCTTCTGTTTTTTGAAGTAGGCAAAAGACTTTTTAAACAATGAATATACAACTTCAAGAGCAATTTTCAGAGAAGGTATTTCTTCACCATTATGATTTCTTCACTTACCCTGAGGCAAAAAGGCAACAATGTGCCTGGAAAATCCCAAAGATCTTACAAGATATGTAAGTAGGTGGCAGAAACATCCTGCCAAGCAATAGATTATTTCTGTCTATTTAACTGCATTGTAAGTGAAACTCTACTAAATTGTGGGCTTAGCTGTTAAAAAACAGTCTGCCCAGTATAAAAGTAGCACCATCTCAGCTGTGTATAATATTCAGCACTGCAGGAGCACTGTAATCTGGTGTTGTCAGTTTCTTCCACAGAGATACTGTTAAACCACTCAATACTTTCTTAAGCAGTTGAACTCACATGACCTGATGTACTTAATAGGTTTATTGAAAAATATTTTGTCTACACCATTTTCATGATTATGTACGTTAGCTGAAACTATTTTTTCCACCCATAAGTTGGTGGATAAATCAGTTAGCTAACGTGTTTTCCTATGAAGATGATGTGACAGAATTCTTTCAGACGTATGTCACTACAACCATCCTTCATGCTGAACTTTGGCTTTCAAAAAATTTTAAACACCAAGCTAAACTAAGACAAACAAAATAAGTCCAAAAGAATCTAAGTGAGCTATGCTGCCCATTTTCAGCCTTTTTCTAAAGCACAGTCTTTTTCCACCAGTTAGCATTGTAGCACATATTCATTTTGTTTCCTTTAGTCGATTAGGAATGTTACAATCCCTTTTCAGAGGGCAGAAAATATAGTGTTACTAAAAAGTTTGCCACTAGTACTTCAACAAAGAAATCCTTAGCATGTAATTAGCTTGCCAGTTTAAGGTTCATATTCCCATTCACATAAAAAAAATATTTAAACATGTTTCCTCAAAACATCAAAATTCAAGAAGCCCACAGTTGTTGTTTTTTTTTTTTNCAGAAAATCTTGCATGCATAATGTCATTCCCTAGTACCTTCTGTATGAAATTATGTTGTGCTGTCAGATGGGAGCCATAATGGCCTCATCCCTGCAGCAATCATTGTTAATATAAATCCCAAACATATTTCCACACTGTTCCAATTTGCTCCAAGATGCTATTTTCTGTCTTGTCAAAATGACTGGAGATCAAAGGACCAAGATTTATAAGCTCAAAACTGACAAAATCAGTATTCTAAATATACGTGGCAAGAGAGAGTTGCTAAATCTCCTGAATCTTTTAAATTAAAAAATATTGCCCATTCTGATGAAACTGCTTACAATGACTACAAGTAAAGATGGTGGCCATTAAGTTTTATCGCAAGCACCTGAGGATCTGTTTGCATGCAATACAAAATGTTCCTTTATTCTCCTGAATTACTGACACTGGCAAATTAAAATGAAGTGGCTACATATGGCAGAAACAATCTTCACATTTACAAATATCCTGAAATATCACTAAATCATAAAAACGAAAGCTGTGGGTTATATATTATGAATGTTGCCTAATGCATTCCCGGCTCAGTTATTTGTAACAAATTTGTGTACAATGGACAAAATTGGCCATTTATTCTACAGCAGCAGCAGCTGGTTCTAGCACTGTGTATCATATCCAAAAATGAAGTTACAAGTCAGGAAAGCATAATTAACCTTTAAAATGCTGGAAGGATAAAAACCAAATAAGCAACTTTCAGCAAAAATATGTATTGCAAAAGAAATGCTAACTGAAGCTCTTGGTATTCCCTTTGTATTCCCTTTCTAAGGTACCCTGTTAAAAGAGGTTGTTAAATGTGGAAATCAAAACAGCCTAGAAGACATTGTACAGTAGGAGCCACAAACCTGCATCTGATTACTTTAACGGCTTGACTGATCCTGGTTGTTATGGTAAATGAGGACAGCTGTTATATTACCTTTACTGAAATCTCATTACAATAAAGAAAAAACCCACAAGGACCTTTCTCCGTACTAGGCTAAGATAAGGTATACAAAAATGGTTTATCATGCACTCTTAATACTTTAATTATATTTTCCAAAGCAGATGTAGTAGCCTACAGTCCATACATGCTAATTACCATATGCATTTATTAAACCAACATAAAACCCTCAATGTTATACAACAATTCAACTGAAAGGACTTAAAAGTATATTCCCTTAAATATTCCATATTCATTCCTGTCTTTTAATAACCTTTGAGATTAAAAAAAACTATAATGTAATATTAGAACTACGCTTCTTATTTTCAATGTTGATTCAGTTCACTTTGGTAGTATTTCATTGATACAGACTAAGGCTATAGGTAATGGAACATTACTCACTATGATAGCCAGATTTCTTCTGCATGGCAGTTACAGGGCAATCTTTATGAGCCAGAAGAAGCTGTTTCAGCTGTGCCACTTCATTTCTCAGCAGGGTGACTTCATTCTAAAGGAGAAGAAAGTTATGTACTTCACCAGGCTCAAACTAAACACATTTTGAAAGTAAGTATTTAGTTTTATAGGATTTTCAGTTGCTCATTTAAGGGTAAATAAAATACAAGAATTTTCCATTTGGTGTACGTATAGCAAAAATGTATGCATTTCTTTTATCTTATAATACTTAAATCTTACCTGAAACTTGACTAACTTAATGATTTTCTTTATTTAGGAAACGCATTTATAGAAAATGCATCATGTTTTTCAGTTTGCAGATGCAAGTCTACATATAGTCTAGTGATCCAACTACTGTAAGACTCTTCCATGGAGTTTTATGAATTCTAATCAGAGTAAATCTACATTTAGCTACCCACATTTAACAGATGCCACAGCCAATAATACATACATTTTTTAAGTAAGCCTATGCAGTACTGGTTTTGGGAACGATATTTGTACTTGGACTTCAAAAATATCAAGTAATGGAAAATCGTTTAGAAAATATCTGCTGATTTTTCGCATTTCCTTTCTCTGAAATAGTCACATATAAACCAAGCATCGTATGAAGGAATAATTAAAAACAATGTCAAAATCTGAAGTGTCAGTCTATACCGCTAAAGTGGAGTGTAATCTAAGAGACAGCACTTGCAGAATCTAGTGACAGCACTCATTCTCAGGCTATGCCTTCCCACTACTGGGTGACCTTGAAGAAGGTCATTTTTCTTCTTTGTGCTTCAATCTCCCCATTTGTAAGATGGAGGACAATGATACTTACCTTCCCTGTAAAACAATTTGATATCTATGGATGAGAAGCAGTACATAACTACGGTGACACTCCAAATTAAGAACAGCATGGCATCGTGATAGATTAATTTTCACATAGAACATTAGAAAGACCTGTAGGTAACTACTGAGTCAGGTTATCTGTAATGCTTTTTGACCCTCACCTCTTGATACGTGATTTTTTTTCAGGGGGTAGTTTATTTTAAATTTAAGTCTTTTCCACTGACATGAAATACCTGAAGTTATTTAAACCATATGAACCTGTGCACATAAGTAAAATATATATTACCCATGAATGCATTTGTTTATGCATTTGGAAGCAACTTAAAGAAAAGCAAACATAGGAAAATTAGATTACAAATAAAATCAGATGGAAAAAAGAAAACAACCATGCAAATGTCAATCTGTCCCTGTAACCTAAGGTAGTGCAGTCAGAAGAGATTAATGATAACTAAAAGGATTCTAAAATAATGAGAACATTTTCAAGAATAGGATTTATTTGCTTTACTTACACTACACAATGTAATTTAAAAATACTGTAGCTAAAATATCAGATTTGTAAGACACAGCTTTTCTTCACGTGCTCTCCCTCAAATTAGAAGACCAATTTTAAGAGTTTATATTTGCAAAATCTTCTTAAAAACTATTAAGGACTAATTTTCTATTCAGTTATTTCATTGTACCAAATATCCTTTGCAGAAACTTTAAACCAAAAACAGGAGCTGAAAGAGAGAAATCTGACTTCACTGACGTTTCTAATAAAAGAAAACAGTGATTACAATGAAAAAGAAAAAAACATATCACCTACAAAATATCTACCATCTGGAATTGCATGTCCTGAAATCCTGGGCTGTTAAGAGAGCACTCTACTCGTGCCTACAGTTCTCAGTTCTCTTAGATCACCACGTTATTTACTGAGGATCTACGTGTCTGGATGCCAAGCAGGCAGCTGCACAGAATTGATAGAGAAAAGTGCTGATGCAGTTTTGAGACACTTCTTGATAATATACAGAAGCAGCAATGTCCAAGAACATGAATCATACTTCCGTTAGTTTAAAGGAACATTGGCAAAATAAATGATCACATCAGAAAGAAGTATTCAGAAAGTTCCTACCTTCATCTCCCCCATTTAAGGAAGAATTTCATACACTAACAGAATATACAAAAATGAAGCAGCTGTTTACCAGCATAAACAAATCTAGTACTCATGAAAAATAGTTGAAAAGACAGTGCTCTGCTAAAAGGAATATAAAAAAGCAGATTTGAAAAAAAATGGAAGAGCGTTCCTATACTAAACTAAAAAGTTGAGGCATACTCCCTGAAAACATAGCTAGCACTGTTAGTAACATCAACACTCTGCCAATAGCATCATATTCAATTTACAAACCATTCTTGAAAGTAGAAGAGAATAAGAAGAATAAGTCCCAGACGCACTTGGTATGTGGAATGTGAAGGAAAGACAAATCAATGGCTGCCATTTACATGCTACTAGTAAGTGGACTGGTAATAAAAGCAGGTTGTTAGAATCAACTTCTATATACCTTGCAGTATCATGCATCTGACAATATCACATCCTTCCAGCTCATTCAAAATATGTTAACAGGTGGCCTTTATGGAAAACAGGCTAACAAGAAGAAACACATAGAACAAACAATTCAACAGTTGGCATGAAGAAAGATTGAGACTTTTTGCACACAGAAGATGAACAGTCCCCTTCATTTATCAAGTGAAGAGCAGATATCAGTGTTTCCTTAAACAAGCATGAAATTTACTTCACATGCTACCTGGAAGAAATTTTATGTTCACACATTTCAAACGTGTGCTAACATGGGAAAGCAGGATCCTGGAGGAAAGCACATCTATTTCCACCTGTACTAGAATTTTCGAAAGATACTGTGATATACAAAAGGGAAAATATATCACACTGTGCACAATATGTTCTTCCGTATCTGTCAGTTTTACCTGTATTCAAAGTGTACATGTAATAATGATACCACATTAATCCTTACTAAGTAGGATGCTGGACAACATTTGTGAGGTATATTTACCAGGCCTATTACTGGAGACAGGCAGATGTGGCAGTTATGGGGATAGTGGATTGTGCATTTATTTTTCTATAGTCTTCCTAAAGCAGTTTCTGCAGCACTAGCACAAGCCACCAACTGCTGACAATGGACATCTCCTAAAGCCCAGAAAGACCTCCTAAGGAAGACAGACCATTCTTCCACTACACAGAACTAACATGAACTCACTAATCCTTTGCCCTCTGAAGTTTTTAAAGTGATAGAGACCAAAGAGGGAACATGCTATGGATTTTGGTATCTGATACTGCATTACCACTGAGCAGCCACTGGCACACAACATCAGTAGCTCCTTAAGAACATGCTACACAACATACCATATCCAGGCAAGGCACAGAGGCAACACAACAAGGTATAACAAGTCTCAGATCATAAAACAAATCAGTATGTGAGTAGAAAACACAAAAAGAAAACAGTAAACATACTTTCAGAAGCTGGAAGAATGAAATAACATGTATCCTATAGTACAGATTGGTAAAAGCCACTCGTTACTGACATGATTTCACTTAAACCTTCACTTCAGTAAAAAAAAAAAAAGAAAAAAGCTTGAATAAATTACATTCTCTTACACAAATTTATCTACAGAAAGCTGAAAACTGCGGAACAAAGGAATATTTATCAACCAACTATGGCTCTTCAAATCTATATGTACTGTTAGAGAGCTTACAGATTTAAAAGCGTTAACATCTATATTAAAAGGTTTGACACAAATATAACATGAAAACTACTGTGTTGAAAGAAGTTGAAAGTGTTATACAAAGCACTGCAATTTCTAGTCATTTTGGTATTAACCTTATTTTGTAATTACAAAATCTCAGCAGGTCATTTAGATAGCAAAAAAGCCCTGCTAATCCCTACCACTCTGTCTATAGAGCTGTACTAAGGTAAAACTCTAAATGTAACATATTTACTATTGAATATAATGTAAGTAACCATGGGTCATTTCTGCCCGCTATGCTGATGAGCTGTGTTAGATTATTAAGTAAAATATTACTATGGAAATTCAGGATGGATGAATGCTTTCACATACGAGTTTATTTCTCTGACATTCAACACTCTTCAAATCATTCTGTTCTTCACAGTTAACAGTTTTGCTTTTGGTATACTAAGAAATTCCTTTTCCTTGAATTATTACAGAATTACTCCTTGGAAATCTGGAAATGTTTTGTTTTCCAGATATGTAAACAAATAATTAAAAACCACAATCAAGATTTAGATGCAACTATAGTTCTAAGCAATGCACACAAATAAATACAACAATATTTACATACCTTTACATAGATGCATTATTTTAAATAAAATAACTGCTAACAAGTCTGATTCTACATTTTATCTATTATATGGATGTTTGAGCATGCACACAATGAAACCAGGATTGCTCTCACCCTCTCTAATAAGCAAGACTACAATGTAATTTTATAACTATACTATAAAAGCAACTGTTAGTACTGTAGAAGCTATAGTAAACAAGGTGTGTGTAAATCAAACTGTAAGACAACTTGAGTTATTGGTTTCAAACCAACCGTGACAATTTCTTACTAAAGATGATATGGTACTTTCATAGTTTTCAATTATAAAAATGGATATGTACAAGCTAAAGGTAGTTCATATCTTGCCAAAAACTATTTCCATTAAGAAAACAGAAATACAGTCAATTGTTTTTGTTCTTTGTTTTTCTGACAGAAAACCAAATTTTACCTTCACTTGTCTCTTAGATTCTTTAAGCTGTAGTGCTACATGTCATTTTGCAATGAATGGATTTACAGTGAGGGCCATGACTACACAGAAGTCAAGACCTCAGATAGTGAACAGGGATGAGAAGATTATGTATTTGCAAGTAATCTAAATAATGCCATGATGTCACATAGTGATTCTAGAACACAAGCAAACATTTCATGTTATGTGCTTAGCTATAAATTTCTTATATTTTACAGTCTGAGATGCTGAGAATTTTTAAAGATGGACTAGATATATTTTTTATTTTTATGAAAAATTTCTTTAAGTTCAGACAAACACTGGAACAGACTTCTTAGTGAGGTGACTGGGGCTTCGTGCCTGTCAGTGTTCAAGAAGCATTTGGAAAATGCTCTTAATAACATGCTTTAACTTTTAGTTACTCTTGAAGCAGTCTCGGTTGGACTCAATGACCTTTGCAAGTCCCTTCTAAATGCACTATTCTATTCTAGTCAGGAAGCTGAAGATGACCAGTACTTCTTAATGTTGATTACAAGGTAAAACATGCCCTACTATTTTGTTGGTTGAGCTGGGATATTTTCATCAACAGTGCCAATTAAGGTTTTTAATATGAATGATCTGTGAATTTGAATCACTGAACAACTCCAAGGAAGCAAGATAAACTTTAAAATACCAAAACACTTTTTATTACATTTTCTAAACAACTGCTTCATTTAGGAAATGTCATGGTTTTATGATTTCTGGTATTGGTATTCCACATCATAACACCATGTAGTGCACTAAGAACTGAACAGTTAATGCTTCAGCTCCATGGATCATCGATAGTTATGGGTACCCCTGTCTCAGAAGAGAAGAACTACGTTCCCCAAAGGACCTTGCGTTGCTTTATGTTTTTTCGTTTTTCCACTCAGAGAGAAAGACAAAAACTGTCTGCATGTCACGACACACTGTTTCCTTTGGGGATCAACCCAGCAGCAGGTGTTCACTGCTGTCTCGCCTTCAGCATTTAGGCCTTCGGTTTATCAGACACTCTCTCTTGCTCACTTTTATTTGAATTATTAGCTTTAATTCCAATTATATTGTATTACATTGTGTCATTTTGTTTTCCAATATCTTATTTAGTAAATTAGCTTTTCTCCTGAGATCGCTGCCGCTGTTTTGTTTTTAGGTCCCTCTCCCTTTTTCCCTTTTCTCTTTCTCCCTTCCCCTTTCCCAAGGTGTGGGTCCCCCGTATCAGTTGTCACGGAACCAGGCCAAACCAGCCCGTAAACCGTTTGACAGGAAACAACATCAAGCTTTCCTTTCCATAATTCTTAAAAAGATGCTTTTAGAACTTTTGTTTTGAAACAATACTTCCTGCCAATCCTTGTGTGCTGCAGTATAAGATTAAGAAAGTATATTTTAACAGTAGTAGCAATTTAAACAAAAGGGTCGTGGATTGTTTAAGGAGAAAAACACGACAACTTTCCAATGACTGGTAACCTCGGATGGGGTGGAGAAATAACTGGTACTACGTACCAGACCACCCTCTTACAGTATACACCTCTCCCTCTAAGATTTATGCACACTGGAAGGGCAGCGTGGTGAAATTTGCACTGACACTGCCTGTGCTGTACCTGTTCTGTGGACAAAAGAGGCCTTCAGTTTCCAGTGATGTCAATCTGGCACCTTTCACGAGCACTACATTCACTTTAAAGGAAAAAACAGTGAAGTTAAAAAGGACCAAAGGAAATAAAACCAAATATTATTTAAATAACTCAGACTGTGATAGAAATTGGTAAGTGTAGGGTGTTTTTTAAGGTAAGGCTATCAAGCCTTTACTCCATCAAATCAAGTAATCTAGTATCACTGTCTGAACGTTATTTAAAATGGAACATAGGACAAATGGGAATGATCCTAAGTTTAGGCATCTTAAAATCAGAACACTATTATATTTACTTGGCTGGAATATGCAACTCAACGGTGTATTTTCAATTCTGACCTGAGACATCATTTAAACGTAGCTTATATTCCAGATTTCATACAAAGTTTAAGATCCATCGATCCAGAATCACTGTCCAAGAGCAATTTAATCATTTTTACTTGAAATAAAAAGTATACCTGTAACTGGCCATTTAGCGAGCTCAGGTCCTCAGCCTTTTTCTCCAGCGACTGTACCCAGACTTTCCGTTTCTGTCGGCATCTGGAAGCAGCAGCTCGATTTCGCTCCAGAAACTTTCTTCTTTTTTCATCAGGGTCTTCATTAGCAGCTCTTCTTCGCCGACCACCTGTATTTGGTGCTTGTTGTGTAGGCTGAGCTGGTGATGCCTGAAAACAGCAAGAAGTATTAAAGAAGTTAGCACCATAATAATCTTAAGTTTTTAAAAGCACTACAAAACAACCCTAAAACACATCAAAGTCTCATGATAAACCTTCACATCTGTTTCAGTGGCCTTCTATGCAAGGGTAGTGACCATTTCCACTGTCATCTACAAGTATTTTCTTAAGAAGAAACTGCTTTTCCAACAGGTTTCTTAGAAGCAGTTGCATGGGATTCACCTTTGGAAACACCACTTCCAGCAGTGCTTCTAGTCTGACTTGGAGCTCTTGTCCTTTCGTTTTCTGTTTTCATCTGTCAGCCCACGTGAAAAGACTACCACTTCTAAGCTCACTAACTCCTTTCAGTGTTCAGAAAGATACATTACTTCTTGTGGAAGCCCAAAAAGCATCCTTAAAGCAATTAACACAAGCATTACCCTTGATGCAGTTAAAAAGTTCAGAAGAGAGTTGATGATAGAAAATACAGTAGACAGATGTAGTATAAATGCAAAATAAAGCAAGCTTTTTTTTTTTTCAATTATATATAAACCAGCGGTATAATTTTCAGCTATCACAAAAATTCCTGTTAGCACACTGCAGAAATCTGGAGCTAGTTTTAAATCTAAACAGACAGATAATACCTATTTTGAAATTATCATCTTGAATAATGCATTGTAGAAAGAACATCATTGTAAGCACTTAGTTACCAAACAAATACTGATATGACAGTAGAACACACACAGTACAGACATAGCAATCTGTCAAAATTACATATAATTATCTAGAAAAAGCAGCCTGCTGCATAACTATATATATATAATAAAATGTTGCCAGCATTTTACCAGTGCAGTCCATTTGTCCCTCAAACTTATAGCTCTAAGAGTATTCTATAGTACTTATTAACCTCTGCTTTGTAAATCAATAGTCAAGAAAAAAAAATATATATATATATATAACAAGGAATGAGACAGGAAATACACTTCCACTTTGTTGTCATACCGGTGTTTCAGTTGTTGAAGTTGCAGGTTGCTGTAGTGATTGTGGTCGTGGCTCTTCTGATTGAGTCCTAACCAACCCACTTGGCTGTCCCTTGGCAGTATCTCCATTTGTTACCTGAGGGTGCTGCTGGGTCAAGGCTGCTTTCAATCTCTGAAAGAAAATAAAACTGTTTTTCCCCCTCAACACAATGGAAATATTATAATATAATTACATAATCGCATGATAACTTGAGGATTTATGAATGATTTATATGTTAGTTTCACTCCATTTGGCAAACAGGAGCTCCATCTTTATCACTACTGGATTTTTTGTTTGTCTTTTAAAGGCTTTCAATAGCAGTATTGACATATATCTATGTGCAATCATTAACTTCTTGCTATCATCATAACAGCATCTCAGAAAGGACTGTAAGCTTCATGGAGAAATAAACAAAAAAGCCTACTTGGTGATGAATAGCTCCCCCAAAGAGATGAGTCGAAAGCCATGAAGTAACAGTTGTTGAAACTGGTGTTGTATTACACTTGCATTGACATATGCAAAACCAGGAGTACTGCCAAAGTACTCAGCTACAATACTTAGGTCTGAAGCTGGCTAATAAATTTCCATTTTGAATCCATATTTTAAATGTTGACAACTTAATACACATCACCCCATCTAGGGACCACTTAAGTTCCTTCAAATGCAAGTTCTTAAAAAGAAGAATGTAAGAGATCCCTACAGTTCTGTATGGACACTCTCTGTCAACCTTTACGCATTTTTCCATCAGATAAATAATTGGCTTCTAACAGCTTAATTCTGGCTGATAATCCAAGGACTGGAATCATTAAAGTGGGACCTTTCAAGCACTTGCATCATTTAAGAATATAGGATGCTATACACTAGCAAAACAGAGTTAAATCATTCAAAAGCTTGACATTCAAAATTAACAGCTGCACACATTCTTTATGCATTGTGGTTATTTCAAATTGAAAACAGTTTGATCTTTTAACTCTTAATTAAAGAGTATGAACCACGAACAAAGCCAACCTATAGAAATACAGAGACATAAGTTTTGGGCTGGTTTGCTTTTTTGTGGTAAAATTATCAAGACGTCAGACTGTCTACAGATTTGCCAACACTTTCTTAATGCTGGTTGATACTTAACGTAAAAAAGGGAACAGATGAACGTTATGTGTGGAACCTGTAATGAAGCAGGCTTTCGGGCAGGATGACACCACTTTTAAAGATAACGTGCCCACAATTCTTAGCATGTGTACAGTACTCCGAAAATCCCAAAGCATTAAGTAGTTTTTAATTACTTCTTCACAAAAGCAAAGCAAACTAGCAACAACCAACTTGTACCTTCCTAACTCACCTTGGAAACACAAGCTAAAAAAAACAACCATGCCTACAGTTAAACAAGAACAGAAAGGCCCCAGTACTTTCTAACCGAAACTACTAGAACAAACTCCATGATCTAATTATAAAAATAAAAATGTTGACATGATGACCTTCTTAATCGAACTGCTAGATTAGATTACTGAGAGCCCCACCCAACCTGACCTTGCACATCTCTAAAGATGGGGCATCTACAGCTTCGCTGAGCAAACCACTCCAGGTGTTACCACCTATTAATCATTATTCAACCAGAACATAGTAACTTAACATATAGAGTTAGAGAACATTCTCCTCTTCCACTGTGATTTCATCCAGCTTAACTGTCTGGACATGTAAGTTCAACAACAAGAAGCTAAATGCTAATGTTTACAGCTCTGTAGCAATAACACTTAAATGGTATGCGAATGGCCAGCATGCCTATACAATTCCGCTTGTGGCTGTACGAGCAAACTTTGATGTAAGCATTCAGCATGTAAAAAACAAACTCTGTGAATCATTAGAAATGCTTTGTAGTACTTGTATAAATCCAGCTATTTAAGAAAGTTTCACTTAGTATATCCACTTCCCTAGTGAAAGACTGGCTAAGTTCAGAAAATTCCGGAGATTAAATAAAAGCAATTAGTATTTGGGTGGGTTTTGATTTTTGTTGTTTTTTTGTTGTTTTCTCACATAAGCCAAATAATTTGTTATCGTCTAGGTTCATACTTTTAACTCTTCATTTCTGTGTTACAGACTTTTTTTGTAAAGCTAAACTAAACATTAACACTTTCAAATTCATATGTTGCCCATTTAATTTGAAAATTGACAAAATGAAGTAAATGCCAAACTGTTATAAAACATAAAGGCATAGGGATATAGAAATAAAGCAGGATTTTCTATATTGTAATGATAACATTTAAATATTACAGTTTTGTATGTTCGTAAGTAAATAAACTTCTGAAATTTATGTTGTTAAATCAAAGTAGAGGCTTTTGGAAAAAGAAATGCCTTAGCTTTATATCATAGTTTCAAAGCTGAAATAATTACAATTCAAACCATCAAACAAGTGAGAAATCATGTGAAAAACAAATACTACACATTCTCCCAATGAAATATGCAATTTAAGCATTTCATATCTCAGAAGGTAATGCTGGAACAAAATACTATGTGGATGCTGTACCTCCTCTGAATAGTTAGAAATCAAACACTGTGGGAATCTTGGGAATCTGTTTTAAAAATCGACCATATCAAAACAAATATCCAAATAAATATATGTAAACATTTATATGTGGGGAAAGTTGATAAACTTGGTTTGACATTTTTTGCTTATTAAGGGCAAACTAGAAGTGGTCCTTTCAAATAGCTTAATAGCTTTTAAAGTCTTTATTAGCAAGGTTTTATTGTTCAAGTATATCTTTGGAAACAAATCCTCACCATATTTGTCAAAATTTGGTAGGACTAGATCATTCCATCAAGAGCTCACAGAAACAAGATAATATTATCCAGAAACAATTCATGAAAAACTCAGATCCATATTTCATATCTGCCACAAAAGCTCATCAGAGTAATAACCCTCCTTCTCCTGGGTGTTATCCTACCATCTGCTGCTCTATTACTTATCTTTATTTTGCAACTAATTAACAGCATAATCTTCTAAATTCAGCAAGTTAATTATCATTATTGTGGTCTTTGCAGCATCATCAGTCCTTATGAAGACTTGTCTCTTCACCCCAAGAGAACATATGAAAATGAAGTAGGTTGTGAGAAGGTCTGTTTCTTTAGAGTAGGCTCATTAGGTGTTTGCTGATTAGCTCGGCATGCAGAGAGACAGGTCAGAAGAATTCTGCTGAACACAGAGTCCCATGCCGGGCTCAAGCAAGTTAATGCAGGCTTCTGAACATTTGCCAAGCTGCCCTGCCAATTCTCAGTAGAATCCTACCCGCTTAAAGCCTACTGGGTGCCCACCGCATGCAATGTATTTCTCAGTTTGTGACAAAAGATTTCACATGGGGAGGGGGAGTAGGCAGAGGGATCATTCAGTGTAGAAGTTAGAACACCTTTTCTTCTAATGAGAAACTTCTGCAATCCATGCAGAAGGGTATGAGCATTATGTTTGCAGCCACAATGCAAACGCTCAGGAAAAAGGGGTGCGTTACAACTAGGAACAGCTCATGGCTGAGATTTAATACCTGAAGGAATACAGTTTCAGATCTTTTCACAAACAGATCAGAAGCAATTAAACAGTTATTAGAATTGCACATTTTTTAATCACAGAATGGTTTGGATTGGAAAGAATCTTGAAACAGCATCTTGTTAACTCCCAAGCACCCTTTACTTGAGAAGCTTGTTTATTTAACAGCTACTTCTGAGACTCTCTAAAATATTAGAAGACTCATCTGTACATTTTATTTTACTAAACTACATAGCATTTAGTTTCCTCAGCACAACAAATATGAAATCATGCGATAAAAATGGACAATTTGTATTAAATATGCTGCAGAAATCTTATTTTCACTCCTACTGTCATTCTCAGTACATTTACAAGGATACATTCAAAAGAATACCAGAAGACCAAAAGTGTCTGAATGAAACCTCTAGTCATATTTCAGTCAATTCTCCAAGCAACAAGAGTTACAGGTTCCAATCATATTCAAAACTGCAGTAACAATGCCTGTTACACATGCAGATGGAACACGTTTGCTACAGTAGCTTAACAGTGTACAATAAAATAAAAATACAATCTAACTTCACACAACTCATAGCAATGAAACACATACAGCACTGTATATGTAACATTGTATAGGTTTCAGTAATGAAGCAGACACATAAGAAAGTGCTTAACACATTCTTCTTCCACTAAATTTTAGCTGTTTGAGTTGAGAGCATTGAGCAACAAGGTTACCAGCTGTAAGGATGTGGATCATTACACAGACAATATAAAACTTCGTCTCATAGCTTTTATCTTATCTGCTTTGCAGCTGGTTGATATTTTTGTCTGCTATTTCACTCAGTGAACCTGTTCTCATATGTGTCTGTCCCTCTTCAGAATTCATGTGATTTTTTAATGTTCAGCAACTTTAACAGAGAGAGAACAGAGTTCACAAAGCGATGACTCAATAATTCTCCTCACACGAGAAATCAAAACTGTCATTCTGAAGGACTCTGACATTAGATTGAAAACGCTATCAAATATAGTTCATATTATTGTGCGCTAAGCTGGGACACTGTAATATAAATGAAAAGAGAGTGCACTTAGAAATTGACTTCAAAAAGCTGTCCATTTTTGGGGTGAGGTGGGGGGGAGTTATTCAGCAACTATATTAGATCTCGTAAGGGTTATAAACACCTAGGACAGCTGAAGGAAAACTTTAATTGTGCTCCAGGAATGCACCCTACGCCCACTCTGAAACAACAAGACTTCTGCAAGTTATATTAGCCTTCAGCTTTTAGAAATCAGAAAGTCAATTTTGTTTATATAAAATATGAGCGAACTACAATAACAACAACGTATGATACTGTATATACAATTTGGAATATGCAACTCCTAATTCATAAGAAAATATTCATCAAATTATAAGAAAATTTGGATATTTTTACATCAATCAGTAGAAATTAAGTATCCAAACCCATATTTAAATGCCAAATCCCTACAACCATTGAAAATAACAGCAATAAAAAAAAATATTTTTTGTAAAGGTCAAAGTTCTCACCTTTACTTTTTAAAAAAATATGAATGTCTAAAACAGTAGCCATTTGTAAACAGTTGAGCAAAACTAAAACAGAGAGGAGAAATGAAATTAGAGCACAACATGCTTTCTGATCGCACTCCAACATACATCAGTTCCTTGAAACTTCATGCAAAAAAAGAATGACAGAAATGACCTCTGTAAAGAAAGGCAAAGTATAAACGAAGGGAAGCACCTGCTTCCCATGTTGCTTTGTGCAAAGTATGTAATCCAAAACATACAGAGCTCTGTCTGCTACAGAAGACAGCTCTGTACTTGACATTGTTCTGCTATGTGAGACTATTGCATCTTCAAGTGAAAAAGTAGCTTCTAACACCTCTTCAAGAATTTTACTTAATCTTTGAAGCAGACAGATCTGTCTTAAGAATAACCTCAAAATAGTATCATCACACACATGGACACACAGTAGAAAATGCAGACTACTGCATTAGGAAAGTATGGCCTTTAAAGAAAAGGAAGATTTAAACAATTATGGCCAAAAGCCTAGGTAACAAAACCCCTTGGAGTTGCATTAAACACATGAACTTCCCCTGTTCTGCAACTACAACATTATGAAACTTACCTTAACTGCAGAGTAGATGCAATGTTAGGAAAACATATGAGCACCTATTTATTTATTTTTAAATATTTGCTACCCATTCTGTACCTACTTTTTATAACAATACGAAAAAAAAATCTGAGACTGCAACATTTGTCTGTAAAGAACAACAAAAATATCTCCAATAATAAATAATTAGGAAAAAAAACCAGACAAGAGAATTGCAAAGATCTATAAAAATCTTGACTCCCACGCCCTGACTGCTGAGAGAGCAACATCACAGCTGCCCCCCTTCACTCAGTATTCCATTTAAAAACCAGTAAGAATAATAGGCTGACAGACTTCATCCTGAGAAGTGGATACAGTACAAAAAAGATGCAGGAACCGTTCCTTTATTCTGCTTATTTAAACATACCAACAAGCCCATAAATTGGAGTCTACTGTTAGTACATGAAGCATATATCATTTGCACAGTTTTTAAATTCAACTCAATAGAACAGCTTATATTTCACCTTTCAAGAGAACTATCAAAGAAAAAATAAAACAAATAGTTGTAAAAATAGATATTTGGTCTTCTTGTAGCTTATCCAGGAATACAAATGAAAAATAAAACTGATACTATACCTTTGAAGAATTTGGTCTGTAGCAAGCAAAAATATTTTACAAGATATGCAAAAGAAAATCAAAATAAAAAAAGTACTTGGCATCACAAAAGGTTTGGATTTTTAAAATTAAATGGAACTTTACAGTTAGTAAACTATAATGTATCTGTCGACAGTGCATCACACAGCATAGTGAGCTTCCTTTCAGAAGCTTCTCTGCACAAACATTAAAATTCTCATTAAGTTGCCTCTACTTGAGGAGCAATAAGAAATTAAGGTTGTTTTTCTTTGTGAATAGGCACTATATAAAGTAAATGAGCATAAGAAATATACATAATTCTGATATTCTTGAATTCTCCTCATGCTTTGTATTAGGAAACAAGGAAGGAAAGAAGAAATAACTGCAAATATACTTTTTACAGTCTCATTTAAAAAAAAAGCAATCACTGAAGTGCATATATTAGCTAAATTCTAACGAGAAGACTAATGAGACTATTAAATTTTAAGTCCAATGATCTTTGTTTTTCTTTCCATCCAAGTCATTCTTCTTCAGTGTGAGATCAAAATCTTCACTACATACGTGTATTTTCTCCCCTGCTTTAAAGCTTCATAATGACAGAATGATCACTCAAGAGTAATACACTTAAGAACCTAACTTCCTGTTCAACAATACAAAGTACGCATTAGGTGATAATTTATCCTTATTTCATAAAGCAAAACTTAACACACAAGTCTCCTAATAACTACAGAAGTGCAATATCTGTGGGAAAAAAAAAACACTTTTTTTTTTTTTTAAGCTTTTTCTCTCCCATATTTAAGATGAATAATTTCATCCCATCAGACCTGGTTACACTGAAGTCATTAGCAGGCCCAGGGCCCCTAGTACAAGAAAGAAGCAGAGCTGTTGAAGCAGGTAAAGAACAGGACCTGATCACAAAATAGGACCTTTTTCACAAAAATGAACAGAGTGCTGGAGCACCTTTCCTGTGAAAAAAGGCTGAGGAAGCTGGGCTTGTTCAGCACGGAGAGGACTGTTTAAGCTATTAAAAAGAGTTTATAAACAGAGGGAGATTAACTTGTTACATGGTCTGATATAAAACAAGGGCAAATTATTTTATCCTAAAAGAGGGCACATTTAGGTTAGATGTTAGGAGGACAATCTTCATTCAGAGGGTGGTATTAACAGGCTGCCCAGAGCGATTCTGCATCCCTGGACGCGTTTAAGGTCAGGCTCTGATCTGGCAGGTAATAATACTGCCCACATACGGAACTGAATGGGCTTTAAGATTCCTTCCAAACCAAACAATTCTGTAATACTGATTCCATTAGTAGTAGAATAAGGATGCACTATCATTTCTTTCCCCTTTCTATGCTATTTTAATAAAACTGAATGGATAACCTGACAGAATTAGGAAATGTCTGGGAAGAGAAAATGAGTAAGAAAAGGTAAAGAGAAATAAGACAAAGAATGTTAAAAAAGTTAATAAGTTAATAATCGTCCCACTCAACAACACTGCTGTACAAAAATATTAACTAAAAAAAAAATCTGCTAGTCGTTCTCAACTCCTTTTTAGTTCTTCAAAAGACCTTCACAAGACAAATGCAATTTACATTTTTGTTAACACCTAGATAAGTAGGTTGATTATTTTTAATAATGTGTTTTTGAAATAGTTGGGGCAACAAGAAAAAGCCAGCAAAAACACCAAAGCAACTGATGGTTTTTAAATTAATTCAAACTACCAACATAACTTGATTACTGTTTTTTTTTCTCTTTTTAAATCTTCACCCATTTTACTCAATTTCCCCTTATAGTGCCCCCTTAACAGAACAGCCCCCACACAACGGAAGACACACAATTCAACTTCTAAAGTCAGTAATGCGCATTAGAAACAAACTTGTCAATTGGAGTATATGTGAGATTCTGAAGACATCATTAACAGTGTTTTATTTTACTAGACTTTTTTTTTTTTTAGACCAAGAAACATCACATCTTTTAGAAGGAACTATTCTGCTTCTCTGAAGGGGGCTTCCACCACTGACAAGCTAGCATACCTCTCTTTCTTTTAACTACTAACATTTCTTATCCTCCAACACAAGAAGATAAAAAGAGTTCACAATTTAAAAGAATGACATACACTGGAATTTGAAAGAATTAAAATCCAAATGCAGCTACTTTCAATTTTCATTAAATTTGTAGTTGCAGATTTTAAACTACCAAAAGAAAACTAAAGCCATTTTAAATAGCAATAAAATTCAATCAATTTCTCAAGTTAGTCTTCTTGAGGAATAATGGAGTTTTTCACTTACCAATTTAGCCTCAGACTGCACTGGCTGTGGGGAGGAAGGCCCTGGGATTCCTGGGATACTAGGCACCATGGTGACAGGTCTAACAAGCTGACCAGATAAAGTATAAAAATGAAGAAAGCCTGAGTATGTTATCATAATACAGAGTATATGACACCACTACCCTCTGAAACCAAAACAGTTGTTTAAAGTTCTACGCTGAACTTATGAAAACCTGCTACATTTTTCAAATTAATATAACATCACGCTTACTTACTGGAACTGCAGCAGGGACGTGCACATTAGAATTTGTAATAGATGCAGGAATAGCAACAGGCATGGTTTGTCCATTAGGAAGATGTAACAGCAGTGGAAACGGGCCTGGAACTGGACTGAAAAACAAATTACATAGATTCGTGAAAACTTATCCAGAGAAGAGAACAAGCTTATTCATTGTACAAATACATATATTATATACATATAAAAACAGTTGCAATGTGATATTTAGGAGATTAAAAATATGAACTAGGTGATGTGAAGAATACAAAATACTATTTCAGATGTAGTAAAGCACCGCTTTCACCCAAGCACCTCAAATTTGTATAATAACTATAGAAACAGTAACTGACAGTTAACCAGACAATCTTTGCAGAATCCGTAAGAAAGCATTACATTGAGATTTGAGTAACTTACACAATTGGTCTGTTAGAGGATGGAGCCTGGGTAATAACAGTACTAGACGTTGGTGATGGTATTGCCTGCTGAATAATAACACTTGAGTCAGAACTTGTAAGTAGTACGTTAGGAACCTGTAGCGATGCTGGACGAACTATTGTTGACGTGGGCTGTGCAGTCTGCTGCAGTGACACCTCCTGAAGAGAAACCAAAGATTAGTCAGTTTGTAAAATACAGTTATACGCCATTAATTCACACTGCAAAAGGAAAGTAATTTTATAGAACATATCAGAAGTTCTCTAACAAGTGAATCAGCAAGAAGAATCAGTTGTACATTTTGAAAAAAAACTAAAAACCTCGGGTTTAAACATTTATATCACTAAAATGAAATTGTTCCAGTGTTATTTTAGTTTTATGATCAATCTTGGCTCAATTTATGATAACGTTACTATTAATATCCGATCAAATCTATTAGTTAAATATTTTTATACCAAGAACCCACAGTGCTATCTGCCTCATTGTACCCTCAACAAAGAAAACACTTCATGGTGTCCTTCTGTACATTTCAAATTCAGTCTATTGTTGCATATTTAAACAAAAACACAATAAGTTTACTCCTTAGTAAAAAGGGAAAAAACATTTATAGTCTTTTATAACTGACTTATGTATGCTTTATAAACAGTTACGCAGCAACAACTTCTTGGAATGCTACGTGGATAGCTTTGCAAAATATTTGGGTATCCCGACACAGAGAAAATGATCTGAGCACAGGAATTGAATTTCCTTAGCTAAAACCAGACAGTACACAAAACTCACTACAATTCTTAGCTTGGCAATAAGGTAACACATATTACGAATTAGAATGTAGCAAATCAGAAGCACCTTACCAAAACCAACACATGCATTCTTAGGAAACCTTTCATATGGTCAGACTTCAGATTTGTCTTTACACAGGACTCTTCCAAGTTATTTAGCATTTTTACAATAACTCTACAGTCAAGAGCACAAAGCTACACTTTTCAGACTAACTTATTATAGCTGCTCTGCTGTTAGACAGCGTTTCAGATGGAATTGTAGAACTTTTCACACCTGTGTCACTTAAGCTATATTGATTATCATTTGTTCTGAATTCAGCTCAAGATCTTAATGTTTATCAACAAAGCTTAAAGTACTAGGGTCTTAGCCATCTTGTTTTGGTTTTGTACCTCCACTGGAAAACAGGCATACTCTTCTGAGCAGCTTATAGAACTCTATACAGGCTGGTAAACTGTGAGCTTTAAAAGAAGAAAGGACTTGCGATAATGAAATTTCCGCCCCTTTGAAGTTCAGAGGCTAGATTTAACATCATGGTTCATTAGTTCATCCATCTTTTTCCAAAAAGGAACTAAAGGATCCTATTCACAGTAACTGAGTTCTGGGAGAATAACAGAACTATAGCAAGAACGACAAGAATATGGGTACTTTTGTTTGTTTTTAGCATCAACATCAATCTAGTGAAATTATACATTATATAACATTGGTATATACATGCTATAACAGTACTCAGGATCACAGATAAGTATCCAGGCAAAGACAGAAGTACATTATGGAATTACAGAAACAGAAAAGAAATTGGAAGAGGCATATTCTTAGGACAGGTTTACACACCTCTTTACGAATAAGGAATCTGATGTAAGTTATACTGATCTTGCTTGGTGAGGAGGAAACTAACCTCTTGACTGTGAGAAATGAGAGGAAGGCAGGAGGAGAGAACACGCGCTCTGAATCCATCAAGGGTTAATTGAAAAATTAGTATTGTACCATTCTTCAATCATTTCAGCTTCATTCTTTATTATCTGCTGCTTGACACTACTATCTGCATTTTTACTGCAACCAAACAGGTTAACAAGGAGTAACAAGTTTATTCCTTGTTGCAGGGCTCCGACACAGGAACTCCCATCTTTGTCCCTAGCAGAATCAACAGCTCTATGAGTTGTTTCCAGTGAAAGAGCAAAAAAACCCAACATCCTCATACATAGCAACCACATAAATATGCATATAAAAATACAAATGCTGATACGTGAACACCACAGAATGAACACCCATGACAAAGTAATATTATTTTATAAAAAGGGGAAAAACACCAAACAGGTAGCTATAGCCATAGAGTGTTGTGTTACAGCTTTAAGACAAAAATGCAAATTATAACCAGAGATTTACATATTCTGAAGTAACAGCAATGCCATAACAGGCTCTTTTCAGTATGGGTCTGTGAGAGCAGTTTAAAAGCTTGTGTGAGCAGATGGGACAATAGCTGCTAGAATATAATAGTCCAAGGAAAGAAGCACACACTCAGAGGCAGCACGTGAAAGCCTGCTAAGCTCCAGAATGTAACAGCCCTGCTGTATTTGTAATAATGGAAAAACTCGCACGAGCAGTTGAATCTGCACATGGTCACTAGTGTACGCACAGACACTAACATCAACATGCTGCATGATTCAGGTAACGTCCACCAACATGGTGGATGCTATGTGCAAGCAAAGACGACAGGATTACATACAGACTCAATGAAAGAATGGACCCCTAAAGGATTTCACAAACACCAACCTAGAACTAACCTTTCACCACTACAACCTTCCACTTCTGAGCAAGCAGCTGGGACCGTCCTCCCAACTTTTGCTTCAACTATGTAATGCCATAAGCTACAGCCCCGTGTGAATTTTGGCTGTGGATAACAACTTAACTGGTGAGCATCCTAATAAACACAGACTGTAAAAACTGAGTCTCTCCGAAGCTTGATTCTCTACCTGGAGAAAGGTAGTTTTTAACTTTCACACCAAATACTCCATGGTAAATGTACTTCAGCAACCATCAGAAGGTTAATCTAGTAATGTTAACTTAATTATAAAACTCAGAAAACAGAAACCTCATGTGAACACAATTCTTTCTATTAAATACAGCATATCTTAAATAGAGTGCTTTGTTTAGAAGACCAGAAATGATCACCAAACTTAAAAGATCAAGAAGTTTACTTTGTTGAAAACAAAGTATTTTCAATTTCCTCTTCTCACATTAACACACATTTAGCTAAACTCTGAAGAACATATGCATGTGCTAATTAAAAAAATGTTGCAATAACATAAGCTGGAGATGTACTGGATCTACAGGAAACTGATATTTTATTAACATATAAAAACCCACAGGCACACCAGTCCAATAAAAACACTCAATGGCCAAAGAACTGTTCTTAGGAAGTGTAAATTTTGTCTAAAATGGGATAGTTTGTAAATTCTGCTAAAGAACACTGACAAAAAAAAAGATAAATTGGCAGAATCATGGTATTCAGAGATTTTACCCACCTGTAAAAGTTTAAGCCCATCTGAAGATACTAAAGATTTATTGAAAGGACCTCTCCACTCCTTTTATTCTTGAAACTAAAAACCACTGAAGTTCAGAAAATACAGAAGATAGTAATTGCACTTTTATGTTTGTTTTCAAGAGATGCATATTTGTGAGTATTTTGAATCTAAAAGCAAATATTGTGCAACAACTTCGTAATGCAACCAAAGAATACTTGTAATTCTTTATACAGAAAGGTAGATGACCAGAATTATTGCTTTAATTGATTAGCACTGTAAGAAAACAAATGGTTTTGAAATAATTAGTTTAGGGAATTAGCTACCCTGCAACAAGAACAAAAACTTGAGAAACTCTGTTGACGGTCTCCTTCTCAAATATAATAAGGAACTATAATGAGCTTGAAACTCTGGAATAATAAATCAAGCTTTATTTTCTTATTATTTTACAGCTAAAAGGTTTTAGGTCCTTCTAGTGGTATCTCAGTCTATTCAGCATGGAGTAACAACTGTTACTGAAGCTATATGGAACTAAGAAAACTCTCCCAGAACACTAAAAATAGAATGAAGCATGATTTTCAAGAGTCTCTAAGAAATTCCTTTGACAACTACAAAGAAAATGAGAACCTTCTTACACATACATTAACAGGCTGTGACAGTTAAGACCACTAAAACATATTCTGCCAAGGAGATGGTTACAGTAGTATGTATAATTTTAAAATCACCTGTGCCCTAAAGAAAATCAACAAACCTTCCCTCCTTCAATACAACTATAGAAGGAGAACAGAAAAATCTAACTGAGAAAACAGCAACACTCTGCTCACATTTCTCAACTTCTGCAGGCCACAATCAGCAGCAGCACACTCCAAGAAGTACCCTCATCCTTGCTCAGCTTGTCTCTACAATCAGACATCAAAACAACATTAAGCTGCAGCAGCTTCTCACTTCAGCACTGTTACAGTGACAACACTGAAATTACATAATGAATAAGTTCATAAGCACTGCCAGGCATTTAGATACAATTTGCACTTGTAATATGCTAATGATATACTGAAGCACTACTGTAAAATAAGACATTAATATTTTCTCCTGACAAAACTTGAGTACTTAAAACAATTATTTGCGGAGAAAAAACAAACTAACCTCTCCAAACTATGAAATAAAAAAGATTTAAGATCTGGATTATGATTTGCTTGACCAGAGCAGCTCTTCATGTGCATTCTTTTAAACCAGTTTTACTATTTTTGACTATGTGATCACTTTGATAAGCCATGATTACTCATCTTTGCTAACTTATAAAAATCAGCACAAACTTCTGAAGACCAATTGCTAACCAAAACTCCTTTGACTTTCTGTCTCATAACAGTGTCTGTTGGGAGGACAAGAGAAGAGGTGCAAGTGGAAACACTAAACTGGATACAAAAAAAAACCATTTCCTTCCCAAGGACAGTCTGACATTGGAACATGTCAAGCAGAGTTGCTGCACATTCTCCCTTCTTGGAGGTGTCAAGGTTGGACTTCATAAAGCCCTGAGTTTCTTGGTCTGGTCTCAGATCTAATCCCTGCTTTGAGCAGGAAGTTAGAACAGGAACATTTTACAGTCCCTTTCAACATGAATTCTCGTAATCCCAAAAAAAGTCTACTAATTTTTGGAAATACGGTATCTAAGTCCCTCAAATGCAACTGTTCACTAAGTATGCACATAGAAAACCTGACCAGAGCAACCATGCTGCTTACTATGTTCTGCTCCTAGTATTTTTATTTAATGAAGTAGAAATAGAAATAATTCACTCATTCCATTAATTTTGCTCAGTTTTGTGCTCTCCAAGAGAACTTTGTATGATGAAAACACAGCAAGAAAAGCATCAATCTCATTATCAAACTATTTCTTCCTACTACTACCAGAGCAGTAGTTCTGAAATTGATTTAATCACAACATTCTCTTGAGACAGG
The DNA here is from genome assembly GCA_013399175.1 of Odontophorus gujanensis. Lineage (NCBI taxonomy): Eukaryota > Metazoa > Chordata > Aves > Galliformes > Odontophoridae > Odontophorus > Odontophorus gujanensis. Next base: position 45,017 of record VXAB01000046.1, read on the forward strand.
CAATACCTCCAGGTAAATGCTAAGCAAGCAAGTGCCCAAGACCACTATTTTTGAACACACTGATTTAGCTGACAGGGTATGGATTTCAAAACAAAGTTTTTCTGCTTAATTTTGAAATACTGCCCATTCAACCCCTGTACATTTTTATAGAACATCCCATGCTGTTGCACAAAACTATTCATGAGAAAACAGAGGATAAACACAGAAGTGTTCACATGGAGAGTCTCAAACTATGCTTTTATTTGCTTTTTCATGACTACTGCCTGAGGATGTATAAAAAAATAAGGAGTCCAATTAAGACTTTTTTTTTTAAACATAGCAGAAATACTAAATCTGATTTCCTTTCTAGTTTTACTGAATTATCACCGTGAGGCAAATAAAGAATTGTGTTGAGCAAAGCTAAGTAAAGAACTGAACAAATTAAGTATGTATTCAGGAAATGTCATCAACAAAAAGTCTTCTACTTTCAACAAGTTAAGTAGTGTGAGTATCAACACGTACAAGAAACCTAAAGACCATGGAAAGATTCAGATAATGAATTCCAAAAAGAAAAAGCAACCCTGACCTTTTCATCATTGGTAGTAGACTCTGGATGAGGTAAAGGACTATCTTGATGAGTTGTCTCTACAACAGAAGGTTCTTCAATTTTGTTTCTTATAATGGGTGTTGCAAGAGGAGACAGATCTAGAGGCATCTAAAAGTAATAGTGCAAAAAAATCAATCACTAAAAAAGGAAAATATAAGTAACTCAAGAGAAATATTAGCCTTATTGTAACAAACACAGTGAGGTGCTGAAGTCTGGAAGATCTTGATGCAGATGCGTTAGCAGTCACGTATAATTTTTTCCAACATCTGTATAAATACCAACTTTCAGTAAGACTTGGTGTTTCAATTCCCATTGCCAGGTTAAAAATTCTTCTGAAGTATTTCTTTTGCAAGATTCACAGGAATGTTGTAATTGGGGAAGGACAGTGCTACACTTAAAGGCTACTCTTACAACACCATCCTTCTATAAAGTACATCACATGCTGCAAAGCATAAAATCTTAATTTTCAAAGTAGGAACCTGACATTTCAAACACAGTGCAGCTAATAACTATTGAAAAAGTTCTATATTGCTGTGTTCTTTTTACTTGTCAGCTTGGAAAATTAGTATCAATTTTAAAAGCTGTTGAAATGTTTTAAATGCTTTGTAATAACTATAACCTCCGCCAAGAAAGTGGTGAAATACACAGAAAACCAAGTAGTGATGCCAGAATTGGTATTATACTATGTATGATTTTAAGATAAGTTACCAATTAAAAAAGATTTGGAATAGTTGTGAGAGTAAAGCAAAGGTGATACTTCATCAAGAACACAAAAATTAGTCCTATTCACAAGTGCCTATTAATACCTTAACTTAAACAGAGAATAACAGACACTGACTCTGTAAAGTCTATCTATACATATGTGTAAAAAAAAGACTATTTACTTTTTAATGTCACTGTCCATGGAAGTTAAAGCACATAGTCAGTCAAAGGTAAAACCATTCAAAAGGGGACACAATATAAATTTTCATTTGGAGAACATCTTATACATTTGGGCCCTAAACAAGTTATGACCAGGAAGTTATAAAATAAATAGAACAAAATACACTTAAACTCACGGATAGATCCTCACAGAAGAAAAATTGCTGAACAGAAACTGTGAATTCTGCTTAGATTTTAATCTACAATAAAAAATAGCTATGTAGGTCTTCAGGTTGTTATCAGTAATTTCTAGGTAAAAATGACTATATAACTGACAAAGTGAACATAATTGTTATCAAATTACTGGCATCCCCAAATTTAGCAGTTTTGCTGAATTTTTAGAGCATTTGATCACATTATCATTATTGCAGATCCAGAGAATAACATGGTTATTTTAAAACTAAACACGTTCAAAAATAATGCATATAATAATACATACAATACTGTTACTTTCACTTCTTCTCAGAAGTTTTTCCTGCAAAAATCCATTAGTTTTCAGACTTCTAAAAATTATTTGGGGTCTAATGAAATTTCAATCAAAGCAGTGATTAACTTCAACAGATATCGGCTGATACTTAAAGAATTCAAAGTCAATGTGCTCCACTGTCCATTCTACCTACGTAAATTGAGGTAAACTAACCTTCAGAAAAGTAAACTTAACCTTGTATTTTCTTCATAGAAGACATAAACCAGTAGTCACTGGCCAGCTGCTTAAGTTTAAAAGACAACATATAAATTCAAGATTGCTTTTCTCAACTGAACAGTAGGACTGAAAAGAACATATATATGAACATACTTTCTTAATGTCATCTTCAGAAGCCTTTTTAAACTCATTTTCAAAAGGACTTGCTAATTCATTGAATAAGCCCACTTCTTCACAGTTCTTCAAGAATCGAGTTGGTGTTGGTGTCTGATCTGAAATAAAGTTTACACAAACCCCACAATTTTACTTTTAAAATACTATTTGAGAAGACATTCATTGCAAATAATTTTCAGAGTAAACAGAGACAGCACCAATATATCAAGATACTGATTTGTAATTATATGAATACATAACTTTCACTAAAACTAATCCAGGCTAACTAACGTACAGTCAAAAAAATCTGAATTTATTCAGATAATTATTTACGAACTTCAGTGGGTTTGACGCTACAAAGGATTTCTTTCAACTTAAAAACATGATGATACCAAGGAGATCTATAAATTTAAAACATCCGTATTTAGCCTACATAAAGATGATACCAATGTGGTTATTTTAAACAACTTTATAGTTGATGAATGTATTAATACTTCAAGTTACTTAGTAATTCACTTCAAAATTACTTCACTTTGTTCAGAAAATCAAATGCATGAAAAGCAAGAGTATTTTTGTATGTTTCAAATGCTCTTGCATTCAGTTGCCTGTAAACTGTTAATCAGGTACATATTTTGAAGATCAATTAGAAGAGGAAAACTTTAAAAGATGTCATTTTCTCATGATGTATACTCCAGTAACACTCTCAAAAGATGAAGCACACACCAAATTGAATGGTCAAGTAAGTGCTTTCATAGCAAGTATTTCAGTGCATATACTTGGAATGAAAGCATAAACCTCAAATCTCATGGTTGTAGTTGTACGGCAGTTCTCATTTCCTACCAGCCTTTCAGAAAATTTGCTCATTTCATACAGAATTATCTTCTCATTCTTGGCCAACCAACACCACATAGATATTAATAAAAAGCAGTTGCATTACAGAACATAGTAACATACGGCATTTACATCATCATGCTTGGTTTTTCTCTGTATTATGCTGTCGTTTTCATAGAAAACTAGACTCCTGATTAGAAACAGAGAAAACTGTTTCACTTTGAGAAATACAGGCGGTGAAAAGGAATGTGGTTAAGAACACTGTTATGCCTTGAAAGTGCACTCCTTTCTGTCTTGCAGGAAAATCAGCCACAAGGCATACTCCACCTGCTGGAGACAAGTAGTTCGAGTTTACAGACCACTAACCCCTTACAGTGTTGGAAGGATATCAAAGATTTCTTCTGTCCATGTCCATCAACCAGAGGGAGCTTTTCTCAAGTGCCAGTCTAGCATAGCATATCACTTTGATGAGCTAGTAGGCTCTGGTTTCAAAAGCAAGATCTATACAAAGCCTTTAATTTTTTTAAAACATAATAATAGGAGATGTGATATTGTACACAAGACTTTATTGGCTCCTGTAACATCTGTACAATTGAACTGCAGTTCTAAGACTTCTGGCATCCTGCTTAATAATGCCTGAGGCAGTTTCAAAAGAAAGGAATTTACACAGTACATTTACAGAAAGACTTTTTCACTATTATTACCAGGTCATTTGCCACAATGTAACTTCCTTTGAAATATCCGTAGTGTTATTATGTGCATCTTTACTAATATAACCTAGCATTTATGAGTCACACACTGGAATGTAGTTGCAAAGAGAAAGAATGACATCATAGTTAACATTCTCACACACCTGATAATGGGCAGGTTCTCTTTCCTAAGGTTTAATAGTTGAGGACTGTGTTTAAAATATTAAAATGTAACTGCTAGTCTAAAAGTAACTTTCTTTGTCTGTTTGGCCTAACAAGTTAGCTTCCTAAAACAAAAACACTCTGAAAACATCTGAAAGTCTTTGCAGCATTCATTTATACCGTTCTAACATCAAGAGCATTCTGACTGTAACAATAATTAGCATGTGCTATCTTCACTGAAGAGCTTTCAAGTATACTATGACCCATTGGTAACTACTTCTGATCCTAGACAAACAAAAAAGTTACTTACAACTGACCATGAACATGCCATGAATTCAGAGGTGGAAATACAATGAAAGTAGTTGGAATTTAAAAATGCTTCAAACAATAAAAACTATTGTTTTCTTTCTTATAGTTACTAACTCATTCTCCTAACATCATCACAGCATGTAAAAACCGTGTATTTAAAATTTCAGGGACAAGAAATCCCAGTTAAATTGTAAGCCTTAATATGGCACCATCAAGTGACAGATCTGTTAGGCATAGCCTTTATTAGCGTTTGTTCTTACTGAACACTTACTATGCAATTTAATTATTAAAGTACTGATGTATGAATAATATTTAATCACTTACAAGATCTAAGTTTAAGAAAAAAACAGATTTTAATAGAAGTTAATAATGTAGGAAAACATTTACAAAACACTTTGCAGACAACTACAATGAAGAAAATATTTCAGTCTCATAATGCACACCTATGCATTAAGTACAGAAAACAAACCAAATATGTATGCACATTCCACCAGAAAAAATGAATAAACTAGTTATAAAATCATATACTAACCAGCCACAATGACACTATCATTACGAGCCGGACCAAATTTCAGTGTCATCTCATGTTTATGTTTATGGACAGCCAAATGATCCTCATTGGTAAAACGCTGTGGCAGAAAGTTTTAAGAAATGTAATTTTGAATGTGAACACAGTAAATACAACTCTACAGAAAGTCACTTTTACAACATGTAAAACAATTGTTACTTAGTTAACAGTCAACTCTTAGGAATATCTTCTTTGTTGGTCAACAGTACCAGGCAAAAAAATATGATAAAACTCAAGTAATGTTTACAGAAACCAAACTGCAACAGTATTGGGGAAATGCAAGCATAAGTACCTGCACTCATCAAAAGTCCATGATAGTATTTCAGAGTGCTGCAGACTTCAACCACAAGCAAACAGCCATTTGCTAAGCTAACGGATCTTCATAGATTCATAGATTCATAGATGCATTAGGTTGGAAAGGACCTACAAGATCATCTAGTCCAACCATCCTCCTATCACCATCCCTACCCACTAAACTACTAAATCAAATCCCTTAGCACCTCATCTAAACGCTTCTTGAACAGCGCTAGGGATGGTGCCTCAACCACCTCCCTAGGCAGGCCATTCCAGTGCCTGACAATATTTAGTAATTGATTATCACTATTGATATCTGCATTGTTTGTATTATCACAATAATAATTGATCTGCAATCACAAACATAGATTCACTGTACGTAATAGTGTAATAAAATAAAACGCCTGCCCCTGACATGTTGCTATCTAACATGAGGCAAATGGAATGGGAAATACTGGTTTATCATCAAACCACTGAAAGGCTGCAAACAAACAAAACTAATAATCAATTTAAAAAGCTCCCACGTTTACAGAAGTATCTCAGCAGCATTTTGCACACTTTTCCATGATTTAGGGTACAATCCATGAAGGAAGCAGCAAACAGACAAACTATGCGCTGTAAAACAGATTTTTTATTAACTTGAATCTTGCTATGCCTCTTTGATTGTGGGTAGAGTTAGTGAAACAACTGAGATAAACTAAGTAAAGTCTTATCAAACATTTCCACATTCTATGGAATATTTGAATCTTCACTTTCCTTTGTGAACATTTGGGACCCACATAACATTTCTGAATTTTCCCCAGTCACTTAAGTCACTCCATATATAACTAGCAAGAGATACCCACCAAGCATCATCTCTCAGAAAACCTTACAGAAAGCTTAACTGACCTCCAAGTATTGTCATTAGAATATTTATGTGAGAAGAGACATGTATACATGGAGTTGGGAGGAGATTTAAAAATGCAAGACTACGGAAAAACAGCGTAATACAGGCCAAGCTCTTCTGTTAGAACAGTGTTTCCTAGTACCACTATCCATAGCTCCCATCTTAACTCCAGGTAAGACATTCTGCCTTAAGGCAGAAATGCTGTTTTCTATCACACTAAGACTCAAACACATCTCTACATCCTACTACATGTCAGACAGACTTCTTTGGAGGGAAAAGGACCTCTATTCTACAGCATGATCCGGCATCTGGAGAAACACTGCCCATTTTCTGAGACAAACTTCACTCTTCTCTTTCGTTTGAATAAAGGATAGCTGTAGTCCCACAATGCATCTTCTATGAGACTTAGGTCTGACAGAGCTTACATTAAAATGAGATTTGGATAGGGTGAGGACAAACATATTGCTTAGGAGAAGGCATTCAACTCCCATTTCTTCTGATGTCTCTGAACATACTAGACACGATAACAAATCTGAGTCCTTTCTATGTACAAAATGCTCCATTAATGTAACATTAATGCTGTCAGACATTATAAAAATAAGTTTTCAGAACAAGTATGAAAATATTTTGACCTCAAAATCCAAATCAATCAAAGTGCATCAATATAATGGAAAAAATGCAGCTGGTTTAAAAAATTGGTTCTACACAAAGGCAGCAGGAATGTCAACCTCATGCAGTAGATAACATAACCTGAAAATGAGTGAGTTTACTAAATTAATAAAAGTGTTAAGACATTAATTTTAAGCAACTATCTATTAAAGCACTCATTAACAATTTTTTTTTCTTTTCTGCTCATTTAGTGCTACATCTACTAATGCTATTTAATAGAATGTATTAGAAGTACTATAGGATTTGAACCATGTTTGGTGGCATGCATAATACTAATACTTTCCCTTATACCAAAAATACATAATAAAAATGAATCAATTAAATATCTGCAGTCACCACAGATGGGAAGATTAATTAGTTTCAAACTACTGTGAAGTCAAAGGAAACTGAAATTTTTAACAGACTTATAAAACACAGAATACCTGCAAGTTTCACAGTAAGCTCCCCATTAACACTGAAATATACTGAAAAAAAAGTTACCTGCCCATTTTCGGGATATACACACACACTTTTTTATGACAACAAATAAGACAAGGCTAAGAAAGGAAATTGTCTTCGTTATATGGTATATTTCTGAATAAACTGACAACTCACATGCCCAAAATCCCTGCTGCCACATGCTTTTCAGCAGAACAGGAAAACATTGACACTTCGTAACAATTACGTCTCTTCTCTTCAGACTCTGGAAGTACATTTCACAGTACTACTTCTACTCAATCAATGTTAATAACTTCAAACCAGACCATTACCTGGCCACATCCAGGGGCAGTGCATAAAAAAGGTTTGTCATCACTCATATTCCACAGGTCGTTGTGCTACCTGAATTAAAATAACAGTGGAAAGCATTTTACAAATATTGCAACAAGTTATCAATATATCAACATCCATGGAAAAGTGTAATATTCTATGAGCAAGAACTTCTGCCTTTTGACTGCTCTAAGAATCTGAATATCCAGCACGTGAGTAGCATCTGGACTACAAACTCAGTAAGTTTGTAGACAAAATCAAATAGAGACAGATTTTAAACGTGCATCTCAATCGCAAAGATGTGTTTGTACATAATGTGAGCTACTGTGAAGGGCATGTAAAAACTTAGTGAGACAGTTTGCTGCTGAAACAAAAATATCTTGCAATAATTACCTTGCCAAGAAAAGAACAAAGTAGCAGACAATGAGTACTCAAGACCACAGTGTCAACAAACGAAAGTGGTTGATAATTTTTTTTTATTTTAAATAATAAGGTAGTTTTATTCACAGAAAGCAAAGTTAGCAGATAGCCCATAATGTACTCCTTTACAAATGCAACTGCAAAAACATACACATACTTCAGTAACATATCAGTTATACAACTGAATTACTAGGAGGTTAAAAAAATATTTAAGAACGAAGTAATGGATACTAATGCTATTCTACTTTGTGCTGTTCTGCTTACTCACCGTGCATACTGAAACACATACCTGTCAGATTTCACATATAAACCTGTTTCATAGGGCAAACTATCATATCCTCCTTTTCATGGCAATGAACTGTAATTGAAAGAAGATATTAATTACTATGCTTGTTAAATATGCAATAATGCATGATTTTGTAAAGATAATTGATATAGTGTTCATTATATATAATTCAACCAGAAATGTTATAGCTTTTCCAAATGAATTCAGAACAAATCCACTTCTTATGCCTTGCCTTTTCCCAGTAAAAGCTCCTTCTACAGTTACAGTTTTTGGATAATCCACCTGATTAATATTTTTCCTGTAAAAAACAAATAAGTACTCCTTATGTTTGAAGCGAGAACTCTAATACAAAAGGAAAAATCATTTCTCAGATTAAACAAAGCTACAAAAATCCCAGTATTTTCAGAGACAGCACTGAGGAGAATTAAAAGGTTGAAGAACTAACATTTTTCCAAATTAATCTTTCCATAGCTGGATGTCTGCAACACAGTTCTGCATCAAAAAAGTTTCACAAGCAAAGAAGGTCTCCACATTTCAGATGCTCCAAGATAAGATATTCTAAAGCACACAGTGAAGCTTTAGATAAAGCAGACAATAAAGACACAGGTTTTTTTTCTCACATCAGTGCAAAGGAAACAACTTCAGGCAGATCTGCTAAGAGCAGGACATTTCTGCCATACACTTGGAAACAAATGTGGTGATCTACCTGAATATCTCACAATACAACTACAAAAAGTATTACAATTCTATGAAGCGTCAAGAACGCTGTACTAACTTTTTGGAATAAGTGGTCAAGGTGGACTTAATAAGCTGGGGACAGCAGGTGTAACTGTCTCTCGTCTCATCACTATGAACTCTCTGCTACTGAACCATTTGGCTGGAAGTTCTCTCAAGTTCATTCTGAGCTCTGCTACTTTTTACACTTTCCTGGTTACTGGACCTTAGCACAAGCCTTTCCTTTGATCCCTTCTTTTATGACTTCCAGCAAACCAAAATTAATCCTCTGGCATGGTAAGTCTGCTCTGACTGTTTTCTGGGTGGGAGAAGAGAAAGGGGAGTAAATTTCTCAGCTACACTCTCATTCTACAGAGAATGGCATCACTCCACTTTGGGAAGAAGGGACACAGATGGGATTGGGTCAAACTGTGTTGGACAGTACACAAGATCTGTATGCGGAAGCTGTGACATCATTGACTGGAAATAACAAAAGTCCAGGTACATTGAAAATTTAAAAATATGGTATTGTCACATCAGGAATTAGTGATGAGGAACTACTCTCATTATTAAAGTTACCTTGTTTTAAGTTCAAGTAACAGAAGGAGGGAAAAGAAAAAGCACCAACGTAGCTCACTAACCCAAAGATGACAAGCATTCTTAGCTCCATTGTGGGTTTCCCCCCCAAAGGAAACAAACTCATCTTTAAGTATGGATATTCGTATGAAGATCTAACATTATTTCTGACCTCTGCTTGGCTTGATGAATAAATGCATCTCTGTGATTAATGATCACAAGCAGAACAAATTCATCTCTCCCCTGAGCGGTCATAAAAAGGTGCAAGGCTTCGGAACCTGCTTAACTAGCCTAAGAATATCACTTACCATTAGAGACAAAACAGTTTCAAATAAGCCTAGGCAAACCATCTAAGACATAATCTCCAAGAAATTTGTATCTGTAGGGAAAACACTACCTGATCCTTTTGCTTAAGACTGAATAGTAAAAGCTATTGCATAGAATTTTGGATATACTTTAAGGAGGACAGTCCGGTGTCCTTAGATACAGGCACCAAATAGCTAAGAAGCAAATTTTGGAGAGAAAGAGATTCCAGTGTCACTTCTAAATATATATATTCAACAGAATGAGGATACTGAGATCACAAGCCAAGAAGAGATGAATGGTTGCCAGAAACTTTAGATTCTTTGGCACTAACAACTCAGGGAAACAATCGTGTCCTACAGACAAGATGCCAAAGCAAATCACAGAGAGAGACTGCTTTCCCATTCTTTGCAAAGAGTTCATAACCTGTCTCAACTTTCTGAAGAGGCAAAATATTTCTTGAATTATTACAACTGTGAACTTGGTACCATCAACATTAAAGGGTATTAACAATGTCATGAGCAAGTTTAATATTCGTGACTTAGGCTTCACGATTAAGGTTGTTCTCACTGAAGCCTTAAGAGTCCATCTTTATATTACCGGGCATTTAAACAGACACTCAGAGGTCACCTCCCCTGAACACAGTACCTTCGTTCCGTTACGTAAAGCAGATTTTTTTTTTTTTAATTATGGGTTCAAACTAGCAGGGACAGTCTCCCTCAAGTCTCAAAAGGAATTAGCTTTATTAAATCTTGATCATGAGGCGACACATACTTAAATATGACTGCAATATACACAGTTATTTCCATATCAGACTGAAGGCATATTATTTTATTCCTAAAAGATAATCTTAAGAAATCAAGATTTTGATTAACAAAAGGACATATACAACACTATGCCTGTAAATACAGCTTGTTGGGAATCACTGAAAGTTCTTAGTATTAGACAAAAATCTACTACATGCACACTGTTAACATTTTTCTTAGGTCATAAGCTGTAAAGGTTGTCTTTTTTATTACCAAAGCATGCATTTACGTATTAAGCAGTTATCTAGTTTCATGTTTTAGTTCATGAAGTCTGAAATTTTTGACATCCTGTTTATAAAAAAAAAAATTAAAGTGTTGTTCTCCTGAATAACTTCATGGAGAAAAGTTGGAGAAAAAAAACACATTCTAAACTTTCTATTACTTGCCTGCAAATTACAAGGAATTCTGATAGATAATGCCTTTGCAAAGAGATTCCAACTAACATCTAAGGAAAAAAAGAAAAGTCACTTGAAGTGCTAAATTTTTAGAACTTAAAAGAAAAAAAGTTCACTCATCCATTCCAGCAAGACCTTAGACATTATAAATCCAAACAGAAACCAAATCTGACAGGACAGGAAAACAAAGGACTCATATTGATTAGTCTAGCCACATCAGTAAGGATTGTATTTACCTATTACAGAGACAAATGCAAAGCTTGCACCTAGAACAAAATAATCCCAGGCAACACTGCACAGTGATGGTCAAATAACTGTCAAACAGCTTTGGGGAAGAACTTGGAACTTCTGATAGACAAAAAACTGAATACAATTAACCAGCGAGTCACTCAGAGCACCAAAAGCTAACAGCATTCTGGGCTGAATTAGAAGAAGCATAGCAAGCAGAACAAGGGAAGTGACTGTCCTCCTTCATTTGGCATTTAGGAATCTGCAGTTGGAATACAGTGTTCAATTTTGAGCCCATAAAGGCAAGAAAAATTACAAACTATATGAGAAACCAGTAGGGACCCCACCAGAACAGTTATGGTGCTGGATTATTACATGTAAGAGCAGCAGAAAGGAGCTAAACTTGTTCAGCTTGGAAAAGGAAGGCTAAGGTAAGATCTACTTTCTTAAGATATCCTAGTGTGCTACTACCGAGAGGACAGATCCAGATTCTGGGAAGTGCACAAGGAAAGAATGAGACTTCACATTCAAACCTGAGTAACGTTGTAACAACTTTAGAAAACTCCCAGTGATTTAAGTTCACAGCCTACCACCTGAAACTGTAGATGCTTTGCTAAAACAAACAACCCACAAGAGACTTCCTCTGCCTGCTCCCCTCCAGGATTTTTGTGCACTCTGATTTGAAAAAGCTATTGGAGACTGCACAAGGAGAGAACACCACAATAAAATATAAAAATAAAAAAAATACCTTTTCCCTTAATACCAAAAGAGTAACCTACATACCACCTTGACAAAAATGTTCCCCACCCAACACAATGAGAAATAAAGTACGTGAACTTCAAACCCAATGGCCAGAAACAAATTATAGGTAATTTTCTTTGTTAGTCAGGTAACAAGCAAAGAAACCTTGTCACATAGGGAAAAAAAAAAAAAAAAGATAGCTCCTGAAGTGACTCAATTTGAATTTGAACCTCCAGCCTCAACTTTAACTCTTTAGATGAACCAAACTCTTCAATTAAATAATTTTTATTACAGTCCACTGAAGTATAACATTTTTCTACAAGCCTTCCTACACTACATTCTCTTAGTAACACAGAGAAACCTGTAGATTCTCAGCATAATTCTCAGTGAGAAACAGTATCAGAAGTGAACATGGGAACAGCATCAAGTAATCTCAGCAGTACAGTCAACTTCAGTACTTAAATCAGAATGCAATCTCATTTTTGGTGTTCATTTGCTCCACATTTCAACACAAAGATAAACCAGAATGATGTAAGAGTATTTAAATGTCATTAGTCCCATCATTTTTGGAAAGCAAGCAATACAGTTTAAATATGTACTTGTAAATAAATACAATTGCTTAAAATGCATTTATTACAGAGCAAAATAATACAGTAGCACCTACAAATAATTTACTGACATTTAGGACAGCATGTTTATTTAAAAAATAAGGTGTTCATATGAAATATCAAACCAGAGTTAATCTAAACATGTCATAAAAATTAAAAATATACAAATGATTGTTGAAGCTATAAGATTTCAAGTAAATACATGAAGTACACTTTCAAGAAACAATGGCTGCATCTTCTGAGGTTTGCCTGTACAACACCTTCCTGGAGACAACTTGAAAAAGAAGGGAACCACAGACCAAATTGATGGCTTATTTTAGTGATTAAGGTACTTTTGTTTTCTCTTAATTGCCTGTACAGCATGAACATGGAAAACTCAACGAACATCTCAATTCACTTTTTTTCTATTAAACATAGAAACAGTTGTTTAAAATGTACACATGTATATTAACAATCCCCTCAAAAATACCTCCAAATTTGCTGAGAAAAATCATTCACACGTACCTATAAAGATTTCTCAGACTTGCTGCTAAAGCCTCTCAACATTATCAAGCATGCTGGATGTCAAAAGACCCCTATGCCCTAATTTGCTCATCAGCTATGCAGGCTTCCCCTGCAATCTCTTATTCTAAACCCTGTAGCAATAGACAGCCCTCTTGTAATTTCAAAGCTGACACAAACAGCATGGAAGAAGACAATCTTAATTGAACACAGAAAGGATGTGATTTGCTGAGAAGACAGACGACTACAAACAAATGAAATCTGGAAGGCAAAAAACCTACAACACTATTTCATCACCACTCTGCTGCACAGAAAGAAAGAAGAAATGCACATTCTGGCAAGTGCCAAACCATTCCTAAATCAGACAGTCCACAGAGGACAACCTGAGCCTACCAGCTACTGCAACAGCTGATTAACCTACCACTGCTTGCACGTTTTGCAAACCCAAGTTTTGCAGCTAGGCTGAGCACCTGCACATGGTTCCAACTCAAGAAACATCTATACATTCTTGTTCAAAAAAAAATGAGAAAGATGGATACAACACAAAATAGGCTTTTGTAACAAATCAGAATTATGGCAGTCTGTCAGCATTAAGGCTCTCCTAAGTCTGTACTTCACAAAGTGCTTAAGCTAAAGCATCAGAGATGTATTTTTCTACAGATGTTTGCTCTTCCTCAAGATTAATCATGTATGCTAAACATTTCTTCTCATTCTTTACATTTGATCTGGGATTGTGCCCCTTTTTACTGCATAATAAACTCTTACTGTATACAGTTACTACCTCTAAGTAACCTTTAATGTAGACCTCATCCTAGTATGTAACTGCTTCCAGCATTAGGGTTTTAATATCTTACTTTAAAGTCCCTATAAAAGAAAATTGAAGCATAAAAAAGGGCAAAAATGTTCAAAGTCTGTATCAATTCACAAGTTCTACTTGAGGTGTGTAACTTCATCTCCTTGTCTGCATTTGAAGTCAAGTCAAGTGGACTGAATATATCTGCACAGTAAAGAATAACATTCTCTTAACAGGTACTTGAAGAGCCTAATTTAATAATTTGCTTGGCTCCACACAAAAATGTCAGTATAGATGCTTCTTTAGATGAAAAAAAAAAAAACTGTTTTAGTTTTCCAAATTTAACCACTCCAAAATTAAAAGAGCTGTCTTTCATGCACCCAAGCAAGTCAGTGCAAATCAACATAAACAAAGGGTACCTCTTATACTTCCAATACCTGACAACAGCATCAAATGGCATACATTTTAGTCATCTCCTATCTTTAATACTAAGTTTTAAAATTTTCTACAGGGACAGTCAGACTTGCAAATTTTGCTTTCGGTAGAAACCAGAAGTTTGTGTGCAGAAACTTCTAACTTACTAAAAAAGTAAAATAAAGTCCGCATTTGGGTTTTAGAAGAAAAGCCATCACTTCACTTACCCAGGACTGGAACAACTTCTTTTTTTCTTTTCAGTTTCCTGCACACAAAAAAAGAAAAGTGAAGCAGAAGTGGTGTAATTAACATTCACCATTACAGACTGCTTTCAGAAGTGTTCTGAGTGCATTTCTGTCATGCCACCACAGAATTTAACATTCCTAAAAAACAAAAAGTGATAAATGAAGAGACTTAAGGAGGGAAAAAACAGAAAAGAAACAAACATTCCTCCTTATAAAAGAAGTAGAATCACCAGAAAGTAGATTCTGCAAGATAACTAAAGGCTGACATCCTGAGCTTTTAAAGGATACAAATCTGACAAACTGGCAAAGAGAAAAACAGGAATTCCTTCTTCAATACTGCCACTCTACTGCTTACTAGAGCTGTTGTTCCACTTCCTTGAAGTCACGGGGTCTATTTCAGAGTGTTTTGAGGAGGAAGAAGGCAATGCCTGTTGCATCAAGCTTTCTTCTTTTCAAAACAGACCTAATATTGATGCTGTCAGTTACCTGTCTATAACCAATGGCTAAGACAAATTTATGAAGGTATGGAATTAAATTGAAAGAAATAATAGGGAGAATACCTGGATAAGACGAAAAACACGTGAGAAGTGACGATGATTGACTTCACAATTTCAAACGAGAATAAGAAATCCACTGGTCAAATAGTCATGTGCACAGAAACAAACCAGTGAAATTATTTCAGTTTTGCTAAAGGAGCAAACTTTTTGCATAAGAAGACAGAATATGACAGCTCCTACGTCAGCTCCCTGGCTTGGATATTTCTCAGAAGGGCTTGGATTAGTGGAAGCTTGTGCTACGTGAATACAGCTCTTACAGACAAATAGAAAGCCAGGGAACCTCAGAAATAGAATATACAGGAGTTAATATTCCACAGATCTGTTTGCAACTTGCTTAGCAAGATATTAGTTTTTAGACCTTCACTAATTCAATTACCTAGGTTTGAAAGTTTTAATACTGTCCATCAACCAAACAGACATTACAAATCTAGACTTTCATAACTTTATTTTCAGCAAACTAAAAAAATCTTAACAAAGATACTTCGTTTTTACACATCACGTCCTTCGGGTACATAACTGAATACAGTAATTAAGGGTTTAATTTAAAATCCTTAAGATATACCAAGGACTATGCCACTGAAGCACTCTCTTTGCTCATTAAAAAAGAGTGATGCATTTTTTTCCCATAAGCAACAAGGTAAATAACCACTGGCATCTACCCAAAAATGGAAACGCACTGTATTGTTCCCATTAACTTACTGAAGACAAACACCAGTCTGAACTAGAGCTAATAGAAAAGTTCTGAGGTTGAGCTCCTGCTAAACAGCAACTGACAAAAAAAAGAAAAAAAATCAATCAAATACAGTATGGCATCAACTTGAAACAAAAGTATGAGCACAGTTATAAAATATCGACTCATATTTCTATCACCAGCTATATTCAGTGCCTCAGAGTGCACTCTATTGATTTGAAACAAATGCAGTTAAGTTATGCAGGACATGATAACTTCAAGCCTATTCATTATTACAAAAAGAAGTTAATGCAACTGCACCATGTTTTCTCCTCTAAAAACAGTCAGTGCATTATTTTAACAAAAATTCCAAATCAATTTTAAACATTGCAAAAATAAGAGAAAATTTAAATGTTAGTAAAGCTTCTTGGAGCTTCGAACATGCATTTCTAAGTTTCAAATAATTAATGTTGGGGGGAAGAAAAAATAGCCAATGAAAGGAACTTGAGGCAGTAGATGAACTCAAATTTAAGATTAAAAGAACACCATATTTCAGGCGGTTGAATGCTGTCACAAAACCACAAGACAAGTAACATAAAAGCAAACATTATTCATAAAGAGATGCATGATTAATACAAGACCTGAAAAGCACCTTATGTTACACACTGCACATTCAAGAATTTTCTGGAAAAAAGATGTACTGAAAATGTTTGTATTTCTAGAAATCAAGTCAGGATAGAAATATGACCACACAATGAAAAAGACCAAAAACCCAAATAGCTGATTAGGTGTTAGCATGCAATATCAACTGTGAAACAAACTCAGTGCGGGTGAAGCTGCTTTCAAAAAAACCTATGTGCACGTGAAGTTATTTTTTATTTCATATTTCTTTGGATGCATTATATAAGAAGCAGCTTATGACAAAGCTGCTGGTTTTTTTTTGTTTGTTTGTTTTTTTGTGTGGTTTTTTTTTTTTCAATACAGCTTAAATCGGGAAATTAAAAACATCAAGAGGATCCAAGCGAACACCACACTTCACTAGTTTGTGCCTCTCAAGAGATGTCTGTAACTAGACTTCTGTTAATGGACAGCAACTTATGTTTCAGTGGAAGGCTGAAGACATGTCTACCACACTGGAAACCTAGGATCATGAAGTTTTCCTCATCCTCTAGACCAAAGGCATCTAACACAGGTACAGCCACTATTTAACCTTAACTTCAGGTACACTTGTTTTTTTCTTTCTTCTTTATTTTTCTTAAATAAGAGCTTGAAGAAGACATTCACAGCTCTGAGTACAGTGTGACAAGATGATGACAAGACATTCTAAAAGGCAACAGTGAAAATTGCAGGAGAAAGTTCAGTTCGCATTAGCTGTTTGCAAAGCAGTGAATGATTCACAATTTCCAGCTCTAGTAGGGTTTTTAATCCTACTATGAAGCAGGTGAGAGCATCCTTATTTGAAGAGAAAGATCATTTCTGGAAGAAAATGCAATGAAAAGCAAACGAGTGACATAGGCACGGGGTGGAAAACATGCTGATGGAACCCCTTACAAACACAGGGGTGCAGGAAGCTGCAGCGATAGCAAGATAGCACCTGTACCCCAACCCCACAGCACAGGGGCATGAAATACCTGCACCTGAAACAACACACAACCACCAGCGCCTGAGGGCCCGCGCCGTGCTGCGTTTTCAATGCTGACAGCTTCAGAGACCTTTCATTAGGACAACCCGGGAGGTACAGGCACAGGCTGCACCCGCACAAGAGGTGCTCGTACCCCCCACAACTCGAGGTCCCCCGGAGTCGCGGATGGACGCGGAGAGGCCTCCTCGGAGCCGGGGCTCAGGCCGAGCCCTGGGCAGCCACCGGCGTTGCGGCGGCTGCCGGAGATGAGGAGAAAGTCGGCGCAGCCCCCGCCCGCCGCCCCCACCCTCTCAGCCCATACCTGCGGTGACGCCGGCACTCTCCCGCCCGGTTCTAGGGGCGGCGGGAGCCGCAGGCCTCGGTGGGGGAGGGGGCTGCGGCGGCGCGGAGCCCCGGCGCCATATTACCGCCTCCCGGGAACCCCCGCCTACCGCTCGACGGAGCCGCTCCCTCCCCTCCGTCCTCGGGGCGCTCCACGCTGCCCGGGCCCGGGCGCACCGCGGAGGGAGGAGCCGGCACCGTGCCCGGCCGTGCCGCGCTCCTGTTTACAAACTCACCCGGGAACGCGGGCCGCGCCGCACATGAAAGGCCCGGTCCCCCACAGGCTTCCGTCACTTCTCGCGAGAGCACCGCCGACATCTCCGCGGCCCCGGTGGAACGTAGGTCACGTGGCTCGAGGGGGTGGGGCAAAGGGCGGGGACGCCGCGGATTGGACGCCGACGACGGGGCGGGGAACGCCTGTGTGGCCGGAAGCGGCCGGTGTCTGGGTGTGGCTGTGGTTGAGCAGGTGCCGCTAGGTATGGCTGAGCACGCTGCCCAATGTTCATAGTAGTTACAGCCCTTCTTTCTAGGTAAGGGTGTTGAGCACGTAGGGCCTGCTTAACGTTCCAGTGGCCACATCTGGACAGCACATGTGCCAGGACGGCCAAGCCAAATGGTGCTTGTTCCACAGCCTGGCACACTTGGCAACACAGCTCAGAAAGGACTTGCACAAAAACTCACCCTCGAAGTCCTGTCCTGCAGGGAGCTGCTGCAAGGGCTCTGCTCAGTGACACAACATTTAATTACATTCCATCTGTTCCCCAGAATTTGGGCAAGAAAACACATGAAGCATTGTTTCTTGTAATTGCTTTGTTGACTGTATTACACTGGATATTTTTTGAGACAAGGTAGGATAGAAAAATCCCACAACACTGTTTACTTAAAGGCAGAATTACTCATAACTAAGTGTCATAAATGGCTCAAACATGAAATACTGCAGCAAGGAAGAGACGTTATGCCTATGCAGCTACAAGCTTTCCTCACAGAACAACTAAGATCCATATAGGAAAGAAACGTACAGATCTACCATCTCATTGCAGCATTAGTCCTGAACTGCAGAGATGCAAGTTCCTTGCTTTACCTGCAGCAGCAACATAAGAACATAACTTATGTTCCAAATGTTCTTTCTGCTATACATTAGGATAACACACCTTTGCAAATCACTTTCAGAGATGGAAAGATATTCAAACCACTGGTACTGCTCCAGCTAGCTCCATCTTGGTTCAACACTGAACCATGGACAGGAGTCTCTGGATCTGCAGAATATTCATTTTCCTCAAACTAGTGGTCTCTAACACCACCATAGCTCATGTCAGAAGAAAGCACGACAAATCGCAGGAAAAGTAAAGCCTACTGCATTGCGCTTGATATCTTATTTCTCTGACCTATGAAAAACATTTCCTGATGCAAGCTCATATAGAGAGGATCAAGTCCTTTCAGTTAGCTCACCACCGCCCAATCACAGCAAAAAGTTATCAAAAGCCAAAGACACATTTATCTACACATTTATAGTTGTTCCTCAAATGCTCTCATAAGAGACACCTCATGTTTTTTTTATAAGATGAAACTGACTGTTTTGTTGAAGTGATCAAATAATCAGTGAAACCAAGTTGCTTCCAAGAACAGGGAAAAAAGAGGAATAGAGTAAGGAAGTCCATGTGCCCCAGGATTATTCAGGTGCTAGAATCGTTTACTATATTGTCGATGAGGACAATATTGCCAATGAGGAAGGTAACTTCCCGCATGAAAGTTTGTTTCCACGTTTTCTAAGATCTAACACTAAGATCCAATACATCCAAATCTGGCATTACTTAACATCAATTTTGGACCATGTTCAGCAGTGTCAGAGTGATTTAAAATCTGTCAAACTTGAGGATATGCTACTCCTAAGACAGGTTTCACACATGAAATGTGGAAGTGTGTGCTACCTTTCAGACAGGACTGATCATAGGGATCATTCTGACAGGGTGAACCACAATGGAAAAGACAGGGTGTACATTCAGCAACTGCCATGACTCAGACAGCTTTCTTACTGAAGTTCCAGAGTAACAGCTAGTCAGAACTTCTCCTTACACTTAACATAGTTAAACCTCAAAATCTCATCATACAAAAAGATAGCACAGATGAGATTTGGGCTAGAATTCTAGTTATCTACCTTTTGTTCAAGGCAAACACACTGAATTTCAGCTCTGTAACAGCTTATGAGAATAGGCAAGTATTAAAAAAAAATTGTGTTAGCACAACTACAGATGATAGTAACAACATACTTTATCTCCTACTATATCCCTCCCATTCCAAATCATTTCCAGACGTAGTCATTCAGAGCACTACTAACATTATGCTAGATCTGAACATTTAAAGATGCTATATATTTTACGCTCAGATCTGAGTAAAATCAACAGTTGCTTTCCATATTTACAAAGCAGCTAGTAAGCTTTGCAGGATTAATATTTCCTCTGAAGATCATACAGAGAAAGTAATTTCTTATGCTAAATTCAAATCAGGTTAAGTGAATACCTATTTGGTATTTAAGTTCAAATTAAAACAAAGAATTTACCTGCATAGTGCACACACTGGAGAGCCACAAGTCATTTCCTCCATGTACCCAAGGACAGGTTTCTTACAGCTCATAGTAGACTGTTCCCTAGATTTAATTCCGTAACACGAGCTTTGCTGTCCTGCTAAGCTTGTTCATCTTCTTCCAAAGGTCAGATTGTAGTTGTTGACTGACCAGATCTATTATTTAATATTCAAGGCCACCCAGCAAATTAGTATACAGTAGCACACAGTATGTTGCTATAAATGTGTACAACACTTCAGGTTTTTAGAAGATAGAAACCATGAGAAGCAAAGCTTGCACTGCAGGCATTTTGTTACTAGAAGTGGTTCGATCCTACTACTAAAAAAATAAACAAGGTAGATAACAGGTCTTTACTAAATTAGGAAGCTGGACATTCTCCTCCCTCTTAGTTAGGCAACGCCAAGAATGTTGTAATTAAGGTGGAGTATATTGTCCATGTGCCACAACTAAACGGTTTGGACCAATCTCAACCAATAGTTTAGTTCAACCTGGATACTGATCAGAACCAAGTAGAAGATTTTTACTAGGGCTATCAAAATTCATAGTGGAATCAACAGCAGATGCAAACATAACTTCCTTATCACCATTTGTGAATTGTTCAGCTCATTCTACCATGGCGTGCCAAAATACCATGTGCCAGGTAATCTGACAGGGGGGAAGAAACCACACAAAATTGTGCACAGAAACAGCTCTAGATAAGTTCAAATTAGGTAAAGGAACAAGGCCATAAGAATAACTTCTCACACCGTGTCAGTGCATCTTTTGATCTTCCTAAGATTAATCACACTGATTTTACCAAACAAGTGACACTCCCACAGATATGCTTGACTTGAAGTCATTATTTTAAGGGTCCTACATAGTATGTCATTATCACAAGATAAAGTCATACCCTAATAAGAAAGATAATAAATACAAGCAACAGTTTTGACAGTTAAAGTCGTTATCTTTAATGAAATGACTTTGGAAATAGCATCAATTTCCATGACACCAACATTTTGGGAGTCCCATAAAATATGGAGAATTACATTCCAATGCCAGTATTACAGGCAGATCTCCTTTCACATGGCAAATAGGATCAAGAAAGCAACCATCAGACAGAAGAGACCCATAGCTTCAGACAGGGCGAATCCCAGGATAGCATATGAGAACAGCTGCTGCTTCAGAGAAGGATTTCTAGAAGAAAGTAAAGGTGTAAGATCTCTTTATCTTTAAGAAGTTTTTCATACTCACCTTAATATTTGTCACAGATTTAGAATCTCACTTTCCCTTACAAAGATTCCGTAACAGGAAATTCAGTAAATCCAAGCGTAAGTTTTTTAAAAGCAAGGATTTCATGGAAGACAAATGACTTGGTTATTATGACTAAATTCAAGTCATGCAGATAATATATGCCGTTTCCAAATGAGTATAGCTTTTGTGACTATATTCACCTTTTGCATTTACTTTCATCCCATATGGGAACCATTAGGTTTACTGTTTGTAAGTTTATTTCATATCTTTGACATTACAACTATATTCCAAGGAAGCTGAAAACATTAAGTAGCTCTCAGAAAAATCCAGGAACTGAAACCAACTAGATAAAAGAAGTAAGTATGCAGCAGCTTGTTAATAATTATTTAAAAAAAAGCAACACATTCCAGGGCACAGGGAAGACATTTTAGCATAGCAGTATGAAGTAATAGTCCACAAACTCATACTGACATATTCATTTTGTATGAAAAATCACTTATGTTTCTTCAAGTCAAAGGTGAACTTCCATGTCCTCAGTAGAGTTAAAAAAACCCACAACCTTTATTAAGACAATAATCTAATGTCTTGACTGCTAGAAAGGATAAATAAATATATTTTTTAATGCCTGTTTCATACAGCTCCTCTTTAGGACATCTCCCTTCTTACAGGGGAGCATCTAGGCTAGACTTTGAATTCAATTCTGGAACTGAACACTGCACTTCAGTGACCAAAACACTGACAAAGATAAACTCTTTACTTTCATGTCTCTTCTCCACATGGACTGCATCAAGTTCTGAATTTAACAACAGTGCCATCTTGTTGAGTATACTGCAGCTTCACACTATTCCATTTAGCCATGATTAACACTAATTATTAACACAACCTATTATAGCCCCATTACCCCTACTACAGTTTAGCTTAGTAGAAACTGCATACAACTACATGCAATTCAACACTTATATGAGAGAAACTGATTACCTCGCGTAGCCAATGATTAGACTACCGAAGACTGTTCCAATACCAGCACCAGATCCAGCCACACCTACTGTGGCAGCACCAGCACCAATGAATTTGGCAGCAGTGTCAATGTCCCTGCTGACAGCACTAGTCTGGAATTCTCTAAGTGCTAGCTGGGAGACAGTGTTTTGGGCCCCATTAAATGTGGATTTGCCCTAAGAAAACAAGACATGAAGAAAGAAAATGTTATATTCAGACACAGACTGTTTTTCATGATCACTTTACTACAGTGCTGTTTCATAGTTACAAAAGTTGCACTCAAACCAGAGTCCAGTTACTCTTGCAAGTAAGGAGACTATAAGAGTTAAAGACTTCAGAATGTTACCTGTTCACCTGAAAGCAATGAACATTAAATGCAACACTCTTTCTTCAGTGAGATACCAGGACAGCAACAAGCATTATATAAAGGTTTGATTTAAAGCAAGCTTCAGAGCAGAGATACTTGTGTTAGTACAAGTCAACTCTAGGTTGAGAACATTTAGGCTCACCAGGTAATTTAGGAAGATACAGAATTTTGTTTATAAGGTACCTCTCCAGTCCTGACCTCTGGCCTAGAAAACATAGATGCTGAAATTGGTCTGTACAAGATTCTTGAGCCAGCACGGATCTGTAAGAGGAGGAAAAATGTTAAAAAAAAAGCAAACAAACTTAGTTACAGCTGTCCCCATAAGATCTTTCTTAAGATATTAAGGCTATTATCCGCTAAGCCATTTGCCTTATTAGAAAGGCAACAATCTTTGCATAGCTGGATATACAGAAGACTACACAAAAGCAAACTCTGCATGCAATTTGATAGTGCTGTTTTCCAAAGCCATTACTGTAAACAGCTAGACCATTCAGTGAGCCTGTACATTCATTACACTGGCAGGAAAGGAAACAAATCAGCAACCAAATAAGAAGCAAACAGATAGACAAGCAGAGACACACATTTTAGAACGGAAAAATAAAAGCCACCAAAATGAATTCCCGAGCCACTAAACGCATAGGCGTGGCCCAGACTTTGAAACGCCGTGTGGCACAAATGAATGAAGGCTCTTCCACAAGAGGCCTGCGCGTGCCCTTGGGCTGCCAGCACTCTAAGGTCACAGCGGCCCTCGCACAAAGCTCTCCCTACAGGGAGAGCCCTGCCCGCACCAAGCGAGCGGAGACGTTCTGCAACGCGAGAGGACGTTGTGAAGGAGAAGAGCCCCTCGTCTCCCAAGGACAAGCCCAGCCCCGCGCGGGCCGGGCCTCGGCCTAGAGTTTGACCTAGAGCGGCACTCCAGGCCCAGCAGCGCCGCAGCCCACCCGCTCCGCGCCCCTCACCTTCGCCGAGGGCCCCACCAAGGATGAGGGAAGGAGAGCGCGGCCTCGCGGTCGCGAAGCCCCCGCCCCGCCTCGCCCTAAGGAGCCCGCCCGGCCCGGGCGCCCCGCGGCATCAGCCCGCGGCAGTGCCTGTGGCGAGGAGGAACGAGCCCGCCGGCGGGGCCGGGGGCGACCCACTCACCAGGGCGGGCGAAGCGGCGAGCTTAGCGCAAGCGAACATCTTGGCGGGCGGGCGGCGTCCCCAGGACCACGATCCGGAGTCTCTGCGGAGAGACCGAATGGGTGAGCGGGCCGCGGCGGCGCCGATGAGGGCGGATGCCGCGAACGGCACTCACCGTGTACGGCTGCCGCTCCCCAAAGCTAGCGGGCTGAGCGCGGCTGTGCGCAGGCGTGGAGGGACCGGCGGCGGCGGGCGCCCGGATGCGGCGCGGCGGAAGAGGAGGGAGCGGCGCCAAGGTCACTTTGTGCCGACGCCATTGGCAGCGGCGGGGGGGGAGAGCCTAGCCACGCCCGTGGCCACGCCCACCCAGTGACCACGCCCCTCCCCTAGCCACGCCCCCTCCCTGCGGTGGGGGTGCGTGTTGGCTGCGTGTTCTCTGTCTCAGGGGCCGCCCTGTGTTACACGGAGCTCCAGCAAACAGAACAGCATATTTCATACTTGTCTCCTGCATCCTTGCTGGGGTGTTATTCCCATCCTCCAGCTAACACCGTGCCTTTTCTCATCGCGTATCTTTCTGTCAGCTTCTACAACCAAGCTGCCTTCTCAGCGGTGCTGTGCGTTTTCCGACACGATTCCCTGAGCGGTCTGAGCAGCATCAACACCATCATTAAACACCTGTTTATTGTTGCACTTAAGGCATAACAGCTGATACTACATTTTACATCCAGCTCAGCTGTTGCTTTCAGTAAGGGTCAGAAGAGCAGATATTGATCTCCAGGGACCACATTCAGCTTAATTCAAGCAGGTCTCCATAAAAAAAGACTTCTGTTAACCTCACTCTGTTTTCTACCTGTATAAAACACTTCCAGGTCCCCAGTGAGGTGCTCTGGTGTACCAGAAAACTGTGAAATTTCTGTTTGCTCACCGTGTATTTAAAACCTTAAGTTCTACAGGGAGTTTGATCTGGCGTGGGCATAGTACCTGTATGCTGGCATTTCTGCCTGGGGTGGGTGGGCTGGTTTCAATGCAGACAGCCAAATGCTGGCAGCTGCAAAGTGGGTCAGAATAATGCACCTAGAAATTCAACAAGTCACATGCTGTACAGCATCAAATATAAGCCTGTGTCCATAGTGCTTTGCTCTGTCAGTATTCTACCTTCCTTATTAATAGCTTATAAGACATGAATGTCTGTTCTATATGTACTGAAGGAGAAATCTTGCCTAGTCAGAAGAAATCCCACTGTACAAAGTCTAAGTAGTTCTAGATCAAAACCTATTCCTTGAGGTTAATTTTTACCTCCCAGCAGGTGATTAGTACCTCCAAGCATGTTACATACACACACTAGTCTTAAAAAAAAAAAA
>VXAB01000046.1:70357-117488 GCA_013399175.1 Odontophorus gujanensis
AAAAAAAAAAAAAAAAAAAAAAAAAAGCTAACAAAACAAACAAACATATTCAATAGTCCTTAATCCTTAGCAGCTGGAAGAACGCAAAAAGGTAAAACTGGATCAAAAGCTTCCTGAAAATGTCCTAACGTTTATGAAATTTTTTGAAATGTGGAATGATGTTACTACCTCAGGGTTGGCTGTCCAGAGCTTCTGTATTTATGCAGGGCACTGGTTGCTACTGATGTACCAAGCTGGGTTTTTTCATTGTCTGGCCCATGTTTCAGTACAGAGTACCTCGCACCCCTCCCATAATCTGCTGCATGGTTGACTCTCAGCCGTCACAATAGCTAACTGGAGCAATAGCTTGTGGAAGGAAACTATATAGAGCACAGTTAATATGCTTCGGGATATTTAAACTGACTTAGCTATGGAAAGAAGGAATTAAGCCATTATTACATGACTCCGCTTTAAGTAGAATTTCTCCTGGTAGTATACTGTTCAGACCTGTTTGCTTTATTGATTATCAGTAGTTGGCAAATCTTGTCATAAGCAGTACTGGGAGATTTAATTGCTGATTTGGACAGATTGGAATTTATATTTCTCAGGAAAACAGACAGTAGAAATTGTAGGTTTTTTTCTTCTCATCATTGTAAAGTTCTCTTTAACAGAAGAAAGGAAGAATCTGCTTCTTGTGTGATCTTTGTGTCTGAGTACTTAGCCAAGTTTCTTTTTTGCTTAGATTCATTTTCTTTTAGCCTCAATACCTCTGCTCAGTGAAGAGCTGAAGGCAATTAGTAACGTAGGACTAATTTAGGCTGTAGAGCATTCTACTCAACCATTCATAGATTATTTTAACACCAAAGTCCTAGAAACTGATGGCATGAGCCACAGAATGAAACAGCAGACTATGTATGTACTTAGCAAGATTCTGGACATATACAAATCCTAATAAGACCTCTAGTACAATTTGAATAAAAAATCAGAGTAATCCCATCTATGTCATATTTGGGTCTCTATAATCTGCTTTAAATTACAGAATGATCGTATGTATATGGTATTCTACTACAATAGCCATTACATATCAAAATGAAGTGTTGTCAAGAAAGATACTACTCTGCTACAGCAGAAACTGTCCAAAGGATTCTATTGGAAAGTGAGACCAAGGCTCCAAAGCAACCCTAACGGGAAAGGTGGGTAGAATCACTCTCACCTTGGACAATAAAGCCCTGTTGTCCTGCACTCACATCCTGCTTGTTGGTTTCAGGATGCTGTACCCCAGTAAAAATATTCAAGTGATGCAGCCCCCCTGTTATAAAGCACACCATGGCATGAGGTGAAAGACCTCAAAAAATATTTTATATGTCAAGAAAAATTATCAATTTTCTATAATAAAAATCTGATTACACATTTTTATTTGCAACACAAGATGCTTGACAGGCTCACAAATATTTTTTCTTCACGTTTCCCATCTATTAGTCCACGTGTGTTACGGTCGCCACCTTCAGGTCACATTTTCATGTGTTTAAACACTGTTATTAAGTATCCACTCTATTATTTTGGAATTTGTTTTGTTAGTGTTTTATCAAAAATAATCTTCCAATGTTTAATCAAATTATTTATTATAAATACAAAGAAGATTCAAAACCTGTTAAAGTAGCTCTCAGAACAAGAATGTGTTTCCCTCAGATGATTCACCATGGCTGGTTCAGTCTGCCCCTGTGCTGTGCTACAAAATAGCCCGTCTGATACCTGAGATGGTCACTTGGGTGAGTGGATAGTCCACACAGATACATTGCTAGTTTACAGCATGACACTAAGATTAAATTAGAATAAGTCCAGCAATGCATTGAACACCTTTTCTAACAGAAAACACAGTTGTAAGTTAGCAGCATTAACTGCATGCTTTAGAGCACAAAGCTCGCAACGCAATTACAGCACAGATCCAGAGAACAGCGCTGGCAACCAAGACTTTCTCTATAATAGAGCCACTGGTCTCAAAAGTACCCATCAACTTAGGCTGCTGAAGTTGAAGACACCCTAAGCAGAAGGATATTCCACCAGTGGGCTCTTTCGGAAGCATGGGCTTTATAAGCAGCGAGAGCGGCAACATCAGATTCATAGTTTTTAACTATAGTACCTAAGCTGTTTGTGAGATTTTGTATTTGGTGCTTCTCAGAATCATTCAGCTCTGGGCAAGCCTTTGTGTGGACTACATTTTTGTTGTTGATAAGGTGAAAAGAGAGACAGAAAAGGTAGCTGTCCAGTTCTCAGAAACATAGGAATTACCAATTTCTGTTTAGGAATTGAATCTGTTTTTAAATAACTTGTTACAGCTATAATGTATATAATAAGCGACTCCGGGCTGTTTGTCACTCTCTACAGAGAGAGTAGATCCAGTTTAGAGTCCCTGGTAAAAGGGAAGATGAGACCAGAGCCATTAATGCATGCAAGATTCACCTACTTAATTGTAACTGATGTATCTCCCAAGTATGAGCCTCAATTCTCTCATGCTTGCAGACTACTTTGGGATCACTGCCCAGAAAGAAGACAGAACATTCATAAACATCCCAAAGCCCTCAGTCTGATGGCCCAGCAGAAAGCTTGTAGGATGGCAGAGAGCTCGAGTCCTGCCCTGTAATGCTGCTGCCAGTCTGAGCCTGCCAAAATAGTTGTTTCCTTCAACTGGCAACTGCCACGGTTTGCATGGCTCAGGTAAGCTATTTTTAAATCGCTATAATGAATTTTCCTCACAGCTACAACAGAGATTATGTATTATTATATCATGTACCTAAAGCACAGGAACTCAGACAGCAGACAGCCCGCTCTGCCTGTGTCCTGCCCCCAGTGCTCAGGCCCGAGGCACACACCAGTCCCTGGCATGCCTGTGCTCAGCCCCATCTGCTGTGCTGGCCCTTTTCCCACTCAGAATTAACTATGCCAATTTCAGCAGGGCAGAGGTGCTAACCAAACATGGCTTTAGAGGGACAGCTTTCAGAGCACAGTGAGAGCCATCCCTTTTGCCAGCCGATCCTGCTGTTTGCAAATAATTCCAGCTTAAGACCACATGCTTCATTACATGGGATCACATCTGTAGATGCCTGGGGGCATTATTAAATAAATAAATATATATATCAACAAATGTCTTTTGTATTTCTCTTTCAGTTTAGGGTTGTGCTTGGAATTCTACATGTGGAGAGTGACTGCTCTTTGCCTTGTTAACAGGAGAGAGCCATCAGCTGCTACATTCTGCATACTGCAAGCAGTCTTAGCAGGGCCCTGCAGCAAATTGCAGGAGCTTAGGAGGGCTGCAGTACTCTTTCCAGCTTCCTCTGATTGCTTTGTGCCTGAGGACAGGATGACAAAATGTTGCCTTTTTGCAATGCAACTTTTGCTTTTCCCGGATTCTGGACAAATTTTCAAAAGGTGTATCTGAGCTCCACCCAGTTCCAAAGCAGCATATACATAGGACAAAATTAACACTGCTTAGTAAACAATATATTATGTTTAAGGAGACTGTATATGACTTAAAAATACTATAATAATATATTACTACATTAACACCATAGCAGTATACTATAGCTGCACCTGACTCCTTTCCCCTTGCCTGAAGAGGTTACTTATGTTAGCAGAATTTTCCTATGAAGCCAGAAATGGTTTAGGAAAGTGCAAAATCTGTTCCTGAGTTTCACCTCTACAGATGCTTATATTTAAAATACTACTTAACAGCTAAGCAAAAGTATACTTTGCCCAGAATTCTCCAAAAGGAATTTTTGAAATAAAATAAGATCTGGTGCAGATAATTTCCAGGTAGACTTTTCCAGTTCTAAGTACTGACTTCTAGGCATTTTGCTGTCCAGCTAGAACCTGCAGCCAAGAAACCCAAAAGCCCATCTCCCCCAGTGCTATCTAAGAACCTAAGGCTATTTTTAAACTATATTTTACATCTCACTGAATCAACAAAGAATCTAAGAGAGCATAGAAGAGTTAATTTCTTAAAGCTCTTAGGTTTTTCAAGGGTTAGAGTAACAAGAAGACATCAAAATTGGCAAATTCTATTGAGAATCAAGGTCTAAAGTTACAAAATATTTCTACTAAGTGTACAGTTTGGGGCAGTAATATATATTTTTGATCCTATTTTCTTTAGTGTGTGTTTATGAAATCAGGTACAGTTAACAAGACTTTGTAGGCTTTAAACCATACTTAGCATATATTTCCTGAAAATTTCAGGATACTGAAAAGTCAAACTTCAAAACACTACACTGATCTCAAGAAATAAAAGTAGCTATTATATTTCAGAGCACATTCAGAGCTCTATCATTTGTCCCCTGCATTTATCCCTCTCACCTGTCTTCATCCCTTAGTTTTTGACAGCTCACCTGGCATTCTGGAGCAGAGCACTGCTTTGTTTCCACCTGATCTCAGAGGCACTCCCCTTTTTTTCCTTTCCTCTAGTTCGTAAATGCATTCCCTCATAATGCTATCAATGGCTTGACATCTATGCAGATGTTAGCATTCCCAATTGCCTCACAAAATTTTGTGTTTGTTTAGAGGGACGCTTCTGATGTCACAACTAGAAAGTCTTCTTCCCAGCAGCACCCCATCCAGGGTCTTGGTTAATGTGTTCCTTGGAGACCACCAGTGCCATATGGGAGCTCTGTCTCCTGGGGTCTCTTGCAGTTTTGGGTGAGCTGTAATTTGATTGATAAGCTCCAACACAACAGCAAATAAATGATAGCAGGGCTGCCTGGTAATGTGTCAGCTGTGAGGGCTGCAGTGAGCATCCAGCTCATTATCCCTCCACCCAAACCTCATCTTTTTCACTAGAACTGAAACACACACTCCAACCACGGAGTACCACAAGGCAGCACAACCCTAGGTAGCAGGGTAGCTGCTGGGAGAACTGACCTCCATTCCTACAGCTCATGAGCTTCACCTTGCTGAAACTATCTTAGGAATAGCAATAATTAGAGATATATATGCTTGCTAATTTGAAAAAGACAAGTCTAGCTTGCTGGATAGCGCTTTTAGTGTCTCTAAAATGACTAATAGTGTGTATATATAGTGACATCCAGTGTTCAGTCAGATCAACCTCAGGTCTGCACTCTGTAAGGTCATTCAATTGAAAGATTTATTACAGACCCTATTTAAAATGCCTGTGTAAAGATACTAGGCTAATCTGAATACTAACTACCTGCCAACTTCAACACACCTCCACAATAAAAATTTCCTTCCTAACTTGTTGGGGGAACAAAAATGGTGTGGCTCTTGTATGATGCTTTACTTTCTCTTTTATGACAGCAACTGTCTGATTATTCCCAGGTGCTCCTGATTTCTTCTTTCTCTGCTCCTGTTGCTGTAAATGTGGTCATTAAGGCAGCAGTCATAAAGGATGTGTTCTCTACTTCCTTCTCTGTCTGTCTCTTAACATAGCCACAAGTTCACTGTCTTCCATCCACATTAATTCCCTGAGGTATCCACACAGTATTTGTGTTGACTGCCTTAATTTTGATCTTCTCTAATCATTCCCTGCCAGATGGTAGTTAAAGTTTAATGGTCCCTGTAAAAATAGTTCCCTTTTTTCTTTTAATCAGTCACGTGTGTTTGCTTAGCTAACTGTTAGATGTTCAGAAAGCATGAAGGGACCACCAACACAATTACTTCAAAATATACATCCGTGCTGTGATTTCAGTGTTATGCAAAAGTAAATGGTTACAGAGTAGGTGAGGTTCCTGGAGATTAGCATGGTCTAAACAGCTCTATTTTATTTATTTATTTTCATATGTTTCTTTAGTTGTATTAAAAACATTAAAAAAAAAAAAAGGTACTAATTTGTGACATTTTTTATAATAAAATGCAAATCACCTTTGATATTCTCTAGGCTGCCATGTTTGTATTTGCTGTACTATATAGCATGAAGGTTATGTTTTTAGGGATTGTTCTAGCAATGCACTTAGGCAGATACTCAGCTTAGAGCAGGTGGGTATGGCTAACAGTAACAATGTCTCCGAAAAGGTGCTTGGCATGTGCTTCATGTTAGGTCCTGGAGAAATTCCCATGAAGTTACTTACCTCCTCTGCATTTAGGACTACATATTAACACCTCTTGACGCAGCCTGAAATGCTCCATTACATATTTACTTGTTTTAAGCCTACTAGAGGTTTGGGCATTTTGCTGAATCAAGAATTTACTTCAATTACACAATCATGCTACGCCTAAGTAGCAAATTGCTTAACAAGCAAATGGTTTATATCTTACCAGATACCTATGAAGTGTGCAGGTAATTTTGCACCATTGAGGAATATAGAGAGCCTGGGAAAGTGATGGGATAGAAGCTGAATCCAGCTCACAGTTCTGCCAGAGGAAGGATTGCTGTTGATTTAAATGGGGGCTGAATCAGGTCCTGAATGTCTTGCCTAGAGCAATACAGGAAATATGTAGCAGAGCCACTAACAGAACCCAGATCTCCTGATTCAGATTAAGGCTTCTTTTGTATTCATCATGTGTGTATACTGCAACTGGGTGTGTCATTGTGACCAGCATAGAGGACATCGGGGATTAGGGCTCATGGGGAGATTTCGCACTGCTGGTGCACCTCAGGAATATGAGCACAGAAAACATGCAGAGCATCTTTCAGTTTCCTCCCTGGTGGACAACAGTGAAAACAGAGGCCCTTGCATCTTCTGTCAAAGCATGTATGAAAAGTCACCTCCAAAACAAGGCACCAGATATGACAAAATATGCACAATAGTGCACACAGTGTTACAAATGAGAGTAAGAGAACTCAATTGTGAGCACTTTCTGATCATCTTAGTGCTGATAGCTTGGAATCTGAACAACAAAGGGAGTTGCTTTAGCTTCAGTTCCTCCTGTTACAGCTTCATTAGCAGATAGTAATGCAGTTTTAGCATAACAGAAATAGCTATGACATTTTACTTTAAAATTTGACCCAAAAGGAAAATTTTCTGTGCTTCAGCTAACTATTTTTCCTTGGTTCCTTTTTACATGCAGTTTCTTTGGGAAATATCTAAGCCAGACAGTGAAAGAGTAGATTGGACTGTGTTATGATAATAACCAGATGACCTCACTGAGATCAGGGCCTCAGGGTACTAGATGCTGGAAAAGATGTCTTAAAAGCCAGACCCTGCAGAGAGGAACGTGAAGTCTAAATACTTGAGCTATTTTGTAAATCTGGGACACAAGAGGTTGATTTGCCCACTGTCAGACCGTGGCAGTTGCTAGTGACTCACTCCTGATCTCTTGTGCCTAAGCCAATGGCCTCAACCCCAGCAGCATCCTTCTTCTCTATTTATATTTAATTAAAATGGTAGGAGAGTCCAGTTTTGCTGAATTTCCATATGTCTGGGCTGTAAAATCTGTCAGCTGTGGAAAACTGGACATACCTTTTTTTCTCCCTTGGTTTCCTCGCCTATTTCCACACCAGAAAAACATTCACTGTTTCCTTCCCTTCTTGGCTGAAGACTGCAAACATAGAATTGATCAAAATAGGACTTGCTGGGCTGGTGATGGCTAATAGCGGGTGTCACAGTGAAGGCGTTCCCCCATGTACACAACCCATCATGGTTGGGCTGATGCCCAGCTCATAGGAGGGAACACGAATGTTTCACAGGAAAAGGGAGATAAATTGCATCTAAAGACTCTAATTATGATAATGTAGAGAGACAGATGTGATAACTGAGTGTTAGAATCCCTCCATACGCTCTTCTATTATACAATCACATTATGTACTATTGATTAGCAAAAGCCAGATGCAAAATCAGAATGTTGTTTGAATTTATCCTTCGGATGTCTCCAGATTTGTATTGTTCTGATATAGGTAGAAATGTTTTCCAGTGGTGAACTGACACAGGTCATTTCTAAAAGCTCATGCAAAGAGCACAGTGGAGAGCTCTCAGCAACATTTGCTTTAGTGGCACAACTTTTATTAAAACATTCACCTACAAAAACTGAGATTACTACAGCTCAGAAATCCTCATTCTGTGTCTTTGCCCCAGGTGTGGCTACTGACACCTTTGCAAAGAGAGTACCATACATGGGATTTGTAACTCAGAAGCAGTGTGGATCTGCTTTACATAAATGTAAATGCCATAATGATTTCAGAAGGTTAAAAGGAGCATAGGAGAGAGTAGAGGACTGCCAAGTTAGAGCATGGAGACTATGTAGCAACCACATAGAGCATTTATACACCTGATAAAGCATAGACCAGTTGTTAAGGCAGAAAGCCAAAGGTAATGAGCACCATGAGCATTACAAGAGCTCCTTCTTGGCCCGGCTTCTCGTCTGTAATTGAAGCGCTATCCTCTACTGATCCTTCAGGTGCTATCAGAGTGATTTTCTCCAGGCTTCAGGAGAGAACCAGTCCCTGAAGAGAGGAGGAAACTTTTTGTAGATTATAGCTCTGTGCTGGAAGAAAGCTACAGATGTAGCTCATGAGTATTCTTAATAGTTTTCATAGAAAGTGATATTCCTAAGTGAGGTTTTGATTTTAATTTGGAAACTGAATTTTATGTGTGCTGTAAGATGAATAGAAAACCATATATGTGTTTACATGTTTATGTTTTTAGAACCTATACTTCATGAATTGTACATTAATGTTTGTATTGTATGTATTAGTATTTATTTTTAAAAAACATTTCTACAGGGTATTGGAAAAAATTAAGGCTAACAATAGCCACCCATAAGTACTCTCCATCACTCTGCACTCTCTATCAGTTTTAACAGTAGACTATTTCTTTTTCTGTTTTTCTTTAGCCAGCTTCTAGTGTATTCACAGGTAAGGACTGGTTTCGAGTCATTATAATTTTATTCCTGAGAAATGGGCATTAGTTTTGTCATCTTAGTGAGTTCCTTCTCATCTACAGCATTGAATTTCAACTCTGAACTGCTGAAAATTTCTATTTCTGTTTCCAGCCCTGAAATCTTTTTAAAATGATACCCTATACTTAAGATAATCAGACTGGGAAATCAAACGCTAACCAGCTTGACAATCTCATTTAACCGCACAAAGTAGTCATTTTGCTTCCCTTCCACATTCCGCCTTCTTTTCTATACTTACAGAAACTGTTAGGAGTTTATTACTTTTTTTTTTTTAATTTAATACTTTTAATTACTAGAATTACTAGCGCAACAACACATCATCAGCAGGGTAAAACTAACCTGTCTCACAACAGTCTAATCCCAGCTCACATTTCCTATTAGTGGGTGAACAATCCAAAGCTTGGTGAATTCTGCTTCACAATGATAGGAAGAGGCAACATTGAAGGATAAAAAAGCTATGAACGCTTGGCCGCCACTCGCCAGTTATCATGGTGGTAACTTTTCTGACACCTCCTGCTTAAAACCCAAAAAATCAGAAGGACTGTGAGGACCCACTTCACGGTCTGTATTTGTACTGAAAATCAAGATCAAGTGAGCTTTTGCCCTTCTGCTCCACTGCTACGAACTGTTTAGGACCAGCATGCACTTTTGCATTAGGCAAGGGACCTGGGACAATTGTGCATTGCATAAATATTCAAATGTTATTCATTTTATGGTTAAGTACGGGTTGTATAAGTTCAGAAGTGTCCTCAAGGAACGTTCACTTAGCAAAAAGTGTTATTTTTTTAAAGACAAGGTAGCAATTCTAGGAAGCATTGACTATACTACTGACAAATCAGAAAGTTAAGAAAATCATTAGACTGTTAGAGAACATGCAGGTTTTAAGATCACTGGAAAAAAAATAAAAAATAAGAATTTATGTATTTTTCCTGGGAGTTCAGTGATGCGCCATAGCAATTTGATTAGGAAAGGGAAATTCAAATGAATGAACTTTACTACAAACTAGAAACAACAGAAAACCATATGGTTCAGCAGCAGCTAGAGCAGCCAACTCACTGCACTCTATTGCACACTTTCATGGATGAGGCCAACTGTTGTCTATATGTGTTCCTGCTGACATTGGTCTGGGAAGACACATTTACTAAGTAATGTTGAATGCACTATTTCTATTACAAGACAGTGAATAAAGTTTTTAAACAAATTATAGGAAAGACTTCCTCTGGCTGTCCATAACTACATACTATTTTTGCACAATTCATTTCTTTTTATATCAGTGAAACATCCTGTTGGAGCACACAATAAACAAGCACACAAGTAGAGTTAAAAAACAAAGCTAACTAAAACCTAATATTAATTTATACATTAACTACTTGAAGTAGACTAACAGGTCCAATATTGAAAAAAAGTTTTCATACTAAAAACTGTTTCAATTGAGTGGTAACAGTAAGAAATGCTTTTAGTCAGAATGTCATTTGCATTTGGTTTTCAAGCAGAAGGATTTTCTGAGGAGCAGGTACCCAAGCTGCAGTACCAGCAGAGAGGAACACAGCAAAGCAAATTTCTCAGAAGGAACAATGTCAGAGAAAAATATGTAGCAGTGTAAAGTAGCACTGCTTCTGCCTAAGACCAGGAGGGGAAATCACACTGTTGTGTTACACTGGAATCTCACAGGCACTGGTTACACCACACACACCTAGCTCATGAAGAACACGTAAGAACATTAAAGAACTGTTTTCGCACCTGCTATCCTTTTGTCATGGTTTGCATTTTTAATATTTAGCTGAAACTGTTGGTGTTCAAAAATCTTTACCAAATATATCCACATAGCATGGGAAAAAAAGCTGAAGTTGTTAAACTGCATGTCATACAATAGAATCACTTTACAATGAATTACTAAATTGCGAACACAATTACTAAATTTGGCCCAGGTGCCTGACTAGAGGGAAGCCAAGTTTTTCTTCCATTTTGAGAAATTAGGTCCTCTTGTTTACTCTGTGGGTAAGGAGTGTGCAGGAGGAATGCTGCCTGGCACATGCAGGATGCTGTGTGGATGGCTGAGCAGAGGGAGACACTGGGTGCATAGGAAGACCTGTTGTGACTGAGTGGGTACAGGAATAAGAGGCCTGCCATTCTCCTAAAGTCAGAACAGAACCAGCCTTCCCCCTCCCACTGCGTGTTGCTAGCTGCTTCTTTACAGAAAAGCCCATCTCTCTGACATTTTCTGCTGTTTTTCCTATGTGTTTCCGTGATACCTCAACAGAGAAGAAATAAAAAAAGTGTTTAACTGCAATCAGGCATTTAGTAAATGCCAGAAATAACTAACCAGTCACATTTTGGAAGCAAGTAAACAGCAGTCACAGTAAAAACATGTTAAATAAATAGGTTCATCTACTTTAAAACAGTAAAAAGACCAAGTTCCAGGGCTGAAATTCTCCCTGATGTAATAACATGACTTCACTCAGGAAACATTACTCAGTGGGATTACAGCTGGTGCATAGTCAACCCCGAAGATTAATCTTCAGACGCATCATTCCTGGAGTGCAAAATATCCTGCTCCTCGTATTCCTAGCGTGAGGTTCTGATCATAACTCACATTTCTGTGCATCACAAAATCAATCTGCTTGTGAATCATTTTGCTGTTCATGAGCTGTACAAAATGTTGATTTTTACATCAGTAAGGGTTAATAATCCAAGGAATTCAGGTTTCATTGATATAGGGGATTTCCCTGCATGCCCTTGAAAATCTTGTCTCCAATATTAAGATACTTTTTTTTTTTTTTTTAATGAAACTTCATTCAGGTTTTTTTTTTTTTTTGTTGCTCAGTCTGACAAGTAAAAGGTTGCTTTATTTATTCTTTTACAAAAGTACACAGAAGATTGACATCTAATTAGAGTTAAGATGTGCAAAGCTCCACAATACGAAGTTTTATGGGGAAGGCGTTTTTTTGTTTTTTCTCAGTGAGATAAACTAAGGGACTGGCAATCATATAAGCTCTACCTAACAGGAAGTGCAGTAAAGTGGTTTCTTAGTCCAGAGTGCAGCAGATGAGACATAGCTTTCATAGTATCGTCGCTCTCTTAC
This sequence comes from Odontophorus gujanensis, assembly GCA_013399175.1. Taxonomy (NCBI): domain Eukaryota; kingdom Metazoa; phylum Chordata; class Aves; order Galliformes; family Odontophoridae; genus Odontophorus; species Odontophorus gujanensis. The sequence goes on from VXAB01000046.1 coordinate 82,257, forward strand.
CCCTTTTTATTACACGGGAATTAACAGATTGGGCAAGATTCCTCTAAATATTACTTTTTTATAACACTGTATAGAAAACTGATTGTTTCCAAGCTTTTATTACTTTAATTCTGCTACAGAACTGAGTAGTCTTGAATTTTTGTTGACAAGTATTCTGCCTAAATAAAAACCCCAGACTGTATGAATTATCTTTCATTATGCTGAATGTTTAAACTCAGTTAAACTTTTATTGTTATTTCTTTAGTTTGTTTTGTTTTCTAAGTGTCTGCCATTCTTTTGTGATTGTGAAAATATTCCCTTGGAGGATCACTGCTGACATGGAAATTGCGTTGGAATTAGATACATATTGTCCTTTCTTATTAGAGGAAAACTTCTTGAGAAACTGAACTTCTGTTGTCATCACTTTCACTGTATTGCTTTTCAAAAATACAGTCACTGCTGCTGGTGGTTTTTGTGCTGGAATACTACTATAGGAATTACAGGTCATTGGGAAGTCTATTTGAATTTGTCAAAAACCTGGATTACATTGCTATTAGCTCTCATCACTGTTCTCAGACTGACTCTTTAGGAGCCTATGTGCAACTGCTTAGTCTACACTCCTACTACCATGCCACCGTATTTAACTACACCCTTGATAATATCTTTTGAGGGGAAAGTAGTTTAGTCATGTAGATCAATGATATTTAATATTTAATTCCAAAATACTCATCATTGATAGAGATCTTTGTTTTTATACTTTTCTGAAAGGTCTCTTATCTCTGAAAAATTAAATGAGGGGAAACCCACTTTCTTGCGTCCTAAAGGCATTTGGCTGTAGTTATCTATCTTCTCCTGTTTAGAGAATAGTGACTGGACAACACAGTTACACCTGCCATGTGTTTGACCAATACATATATCATATCACATGTGCGTACAGCTACAAGCTGTGTGCTAAACACCAGACAAATGATCAGATTCTTCTGAACTGTAATTCAGTGCTTAAGCTCTTTACCTTATTCATATTATGTAGAAGAGAAGGTCTATGGTGTAAAGACAGATTTAACAGGAATCATGGAATGGTCTTGAATGTGAAAATATATGAATGCAACGCAGCATGTGTACTTCTTGAGCAAGCTGTTTGTTTTACTTATGGTACCCTGAGTAATTTCGCTTTTGAAAATAGATGGCACGGCGGTAGCTATGCCCCACTGAACAAGTCAGATGAAACAGAGCTCATTTTGATGCAAAAACCTATGTACTTCAACTAACTTATATATATGAACTCGGGATATGTTCTTTTATACAATGAAGGTGTGGATTGTCATTGGAGTTTTCCTCGGTGACGACCAGTAGAGGGAGCAGCAGTGACAAAACTGCGGCAGCCCCGAGGCTCAGGTCTGCGCTCCGCGCAGCGCAACCGAGGGAAGAAAGCCGGGACCAGGAGAGGGCCTCGAGTGCCGTCAGGTATCCATACAGCCATCAAATTAGACTCTCGTACACCCGTAAAATACATGCCACGCAGCAGTACGGTGTGAGATTTGCCTACACAAAGCGTGGTCAGCACATTTTGGAGGCTGAGGGCACGCTCCAAAGATGTTTAGTGAATCTTATTTCTTATTTTGCTACTTAAACCACAGTTCTGTGGAAAACGCACTTTGAAAATGAAAACTAAAGTTACTCAAGCTAAGATTATGTAAGATGTTGGAATGCATTTCAAAGTTAACATTTGTGGTACATGTCTGATATGCCATATTGACTTTCAGCCAGTACCAAAATGTCTCAGAATTATTGTATCAGACCTCAACAGATGTTTTAGAATCTTCATTCTACCAGAAAAGTTAAAAAAGGAGCTTCATAGCTGTTCAAAAAATGTGGAAAAAGGATACAAAGCAGCCTAGCTCATCTCCAAACAATTATCTCTTACCTTTCCTTTTTGCTAGAGGAAAGAAGCACAGAGAATCTCTAGGTTTTAATATGCCAGAAAACTCCTTTGGTGACCGTGTAAGGTTTTACTCAATTCAACAATTGTCTTTACTACACGCCAACACCTATATTTTTACCACTTCGTATAAAGAAATATGCAGCTACGAGCACAAAAAAAACCCTTACATTGACTTGGATTTTAGCCTGTTGTCCCATGTTTTTTTCACAACAGCAGAAGTATATAACAGTAAAGAATTTCAGAGCTAAGCCAACATATATGTTCAGCCAACATATACGCCCTAACAATGACATTCCAGACTTCCTGAGGCTGTGCATGCGAAACCTTTTTCTTTCAGCGCTGCCTGCGTTATTGAAGATCCCTTCTCTCTTTACAAATCTTACCTGCCTATAATTCCAGTGAAAACAAACCTAACACTTCAGTTCATCTCCAAGACAGATGTCTAAAACTGAAAACCTAATTGTGATTTTTACTGAATGCAAAGCAGCAAAACAGGCAAAATGGCGTTTATGGGGAATTCATATTACAGGCAGAAACACGATCTGGACTTTTGCTGGTGGTCTTGCTTGAAAAGAAGTGAGGGATCCCAGAGTCTGAGTTCTTCAATGCTACAGTATCACACATCCAGCTTTTCAAGGAAGTGCCTCAAGAAACATTACTGACAGACACTCTAAGTCAACCTATGTAACTCACTAAGGAACCAGTTAAAAAGCCTGGTGTGTGGGAGGTGGACACAAGCCATCTGAAGCATCTGGTGTTGTGTAAGTAAATTATACTCAGTCACCAAAAACCAGTCCACATACACACTCTCCATTTGCTTACACGCTGCAGTAACTATTGCAGTTTTTACTTACTGGTTGCTGAGAATTTGACAAAATTGAATCTTCTTTCTTCAGGTGACTTCAGAATGAGAAAGCACTCTTTGCTAGCCAGAGAGGATGGTTTTTCCAGTGACTACTGTGGTTGAGGGATCAAACATTTCTAGTACCTGCAAAGAAAGAACTCAAATATTCATATCTTTCACCACCAAATTTTCTCTCAGAAAGATCAACATTACTGCATCCAAAGAGCTTTTTCACTGTGCTATGCTGCCATATGGACTAAGCAAAAGGCACAGAGCTTTATTCTGCTGGACAAATACCATCATATCCCTGAGGAAAGGGCAGAGGATGGATTGTCAGTGAGGCTGGAGCATGCTTTCCGTTTATCACCCTTACTGCACCCCCCCCATTCTTAGCCTAATTAATGAAATGTTCACACTTTCCCAAAAAGATATTCCTGAAAACACGAGGGCAGTTTGGTTTGCAGTGTGCAGTATCATTAACTCACATTCACTCATGCTCAAGAGTATTTGGTCACTGGATTCTTTGAAAGGGAATTCTGAGCATACTTTCACTGCATATTTGACATGTACATTTCCCACTTTGCTATATTTGATTCCTGTTAGAGATTACTTACAACTTTTATCATGTACAGAAATTGTTTACTGCACAGGAAAAGAAACCACACTTACAGAATCCACATGGCCAACAAAGTGAGTAGCTCAGTATTTCACAGAGTAAATTGAATATCGAGTATTTCTCTTTCATATAGCTCCCATCACACTAGATGTTAATTACACAGTATTTACTAATGTAGTTAAAATTAGATTCTCTTTCCAGCAGATTGAATGGTTGGATTTGTAAGCTACTTTTCTCTGCATTCCAAAAAGATACAGTAATTATTTCTCCTTAAAATTTGCTGCTATACAATGTTGTTTTTTGATCATTGGATGCGTCTCTCTCTTTAGCTAAATCAGAAACATTGTTTTGCCTCTAATACAGAATTGTTGGTGTGGTTTATCCGTGGTTTACATAGATACATACTCATAAGCATGATTGTTTACTTCCTTATAGTGTAATTTGCCCAAATATAAGGAAATCTACAGTATTTTCACTGAAAATAACAAATAGAGAATGATACTATAGGTTGTCTGCTTTTTGTTGTGATCCATAAGTGAATGTGCCATTTAACAACCAATAAAATATGACAGGCATATACGATTCTGTCTGAGCAGGAAAGGAAATTTTACTGCTCAGGTTTTAGTCACACATGCCCTACATAAAGTTGTACAGTCAGATCAGTATTTTATTGTTACTTACCATATGTGTTACACCCCTTAGGCATGAAAGAACAAGTTAGACAGAAAGTGTTTGCCTCATCTGCAAAAGAAGGAATTGTTTCAAATGAGTTTATAGACAAAACAGCCTTTAGAAACAAAACAAAACAAATCAACACCTGGAAACAATTATCTCAAGATCTCAGAGAAGAAAGGAGCCAACCTGACAATCGCAGATTTAGAATCTTCTTTTTTGAACACCCTATTTCATCTTAAACACTGAAATTGGTAACAGTGCACTGCTGCAGACATTTGAAATCAAGGATTGAAATGTTATTTGCTAATCCTCCACACCTAGACTAGACTAGATATCAGGAAGAAATTCTTTACTGGGAGGACGGTGAGACAGTGGAACAGGCTGCCCAGTGAGGCTGTAAATGCCCTCTCCCTGGAAGCATTCAAGGCCAGGCTGGATTTGAGCAACCTGGGCTAGTGGGAGATGTCCCTGTTTATATCAGAGGGGTGGGAACTAGGTGATCTTAAAGGTCCCTTCCAAGACAAACCATTCTATGATTCTATAATAGCCACCACATCCTCCCAGAACTGCTGGCTTTCTGGATCTTCTTAGCCTAACACAGAGAAAACATGCAGAATCTTATGTGGCTATGGGCATAAATGTATGCATAAAACAGTCAGAACCTCGAGATATTTTGTGCAGCAGCAGGTCAGTAGTGAGCAGTGAACTCAGAAGGCTACATTTGTTCTCTGTTTGCTGTTTTAATGTTCCTTGAATGAAAGCAAAATGAAACGTGGTGATCTTGAGGCACTTCTGCAGCTAGGGGAAGATTACATAACCAGTTCCACTTCTTTGTTATCTTGCAATATGCAGACTATATTTTCTTTAATTACAACAAGAACCAGATTTTATTTTTATTGACATACATACTTGTGCTTATCTCTGCAAGTTTAAGAAGTACGTACCTGCAATTCATTAGAAAGCCATGCATATGAATCTACACAGGATATGAATCTATAGATGCCAAAGGAGTTTAGTAGCAGCAACATACAAGTCCAAGTTCACAAAGCCAGGAAATATCCTTCTTTGGATCAGCTGATACAGAAAAGCCCTGCATTTACTGTTTGGGGAAACAGCAAGGATTTTGTGGGAATGGGCTGTGGTCACTGTCCTGGTAAGGATACACTAATGATTGAAGAGAGGGAAGTTGTTTTTCAGACTTCATAATGCAATACATCAAAAACATGGAGTAGTGTCTGAAAGCCAAGTAAAAAAATCTAAAAGCTTTCTTCTTTTTCTTTTTGTGCTTTAGCAATAAAAATAAAGAAGAGCTACAACATCTTTCAAAGTATTCCAGGTTGCTGTTTGGAGATAGTCTTTTTTAAGATGCATTGGCTGAAATAACGGAGGAATTAAGAAATAGCACCAAGAATCTTACAGACTTTTATCCTGGATAAAACTGCTAATCTCAATTTCAGGCAAACTGATATTGCTCTGGACCTAGCAAAACTTCAATACAAGTTTCTTAGGAAGCAGGGAAGAACCTGGTTTTCTTTGCAATCACAGAGGCACATAGAAAACATGTATTTGTATGTGTACTATTGCTTGAAGGATTTATGTGTCTCTGAAGGTGTATGAAGACTGCAGAATCCTTGAATGTAGCAGTATTAGTTTATAGTATTTTTTCTTCATTTATTTATTTTAAAATCAAAGTGATTTCAGATTTGTGAAGAACTACCCATAGTGGGAAAAAATCTCTTTGGAACGCCAGAGATTCTAAGTAGAAGGTGTTAATCATAGCTAAATGTCCAATTCCCCTTTGCCCTCTGGGCCAAACCCTCCAGTTTTAGTATGTTTTCATTTTAGTAACCATTTGATCTTTCCCAGGGGAGGATTTGGTACTATTTCTTTTAATCTCTGCATGCAGATCAAAACTGACTTATTGAACTCAATTTTAAGCTCCTGTTTGTGTTTATGAGCAAGGGATTGCAGGATCTACAACAGAACAAATAAGAACAATGTTTATAAATGTCAGTTAGAGAAAAATCATACAAATTGAAATGTCCTGGTTTTATCAGTATTCCATATCATAACATCATGCGACAGGCAAAAGAAATTCAGGCATCTGATTTAATTATGATTTTAGTTTTTCTGTTCACTAGGATCTTTGGGAAAACATAATTCAGAAATATTAGACCTTTGTAAAGTACAATAAACTTTCATCATAATGTCTTTTCAACTAGTAAACTATCTAGAAAGTAGTAATAAATGCACATTGAAAATAAAGCAGACCGATGTTACAGTCTATGCACAGGATTATCAGAGAATTCAATCAATTAACCAGAGAGAACAAAGTTAAACAAACACATAAATCTTTGAAGGGTGGACATTCTATGCAGTAAATAATGCAATACTTCTACTGTCATCAGATAATATGCATTGAACTAAGTCGGTGAAATAATTTCCACTGAGACAGATTTTGGCACGAGCCTCAGTACCATGTAGGTGTATCTTGCAGCTCTTAACTTGAACAGATCTAGTCTCAAAAAATCAAAACTCCTTTATTTGATCAAACTGTATGGGATTTGGGTCAAAATGTAAAAAGGTCATGCAGTCAGCTAAGAAATTGAAAAATGTGTTTTACCCACCTCAAAGTCTTGCTCCACATCTCATTCCTTTTGTAAGAATGTAAATAAACCCAAAAACTTATTTTTCACATCCACTTTTCAGAAAGTTCTAAGGAAACATTGATTTCCCAATCTCCTTCTAGCACTGCAACAGCAAAACATGCTGCTGGTGTTAGCCACAGCCTTGTCCACAGCCTGGCCTCAGTCAAAGTGACAAATAAGCTGTACAAGTCACAAAACACGGAGAAGTTGCAATTAGATCCTAAATTTGCTTACAATAGAAAAATATAATGCCAAAAATAATGAATAAACACATGAGAAATTAAGGAAAATCAAGAAAGAAATAAAACAGGAGAAAAAAATAAAACAGGAGAAAAAAAAAAAGAAGAGAACTAGCACAGTATATACTGGTTTGGACCCCACAGAATAAGGATTTCTTGCATTAGAGTTAGCAATCTTATTTGGTCTGGCTCTACTTTTAAAACCTATTGCGGCAGATTAATGTTCTGGCCCCATTAAAACCCACTAATTTCAGAACTGTTGAATTTAGAAGTACTGCATCATATAACTGGAAGCAGAAGTTAATGTACTGAGTGTTGTTATGCTAAATGAAATACGAATTTATGTTTATTCTGAATGTTGATTGTGTTAATACTCTGAATTTAGCAACAAAAAATTGGATCTAATGGATTGTTCCCATATGTCACAAGTAATCCAGTTGCTCTTTTAACTGTAAATTCCATGAGTACTCTTTTCTTACCAGCAATTCAAATGATATAAAATTAAACTATTTTCCTAGCACCTGTAAAAATGTGCAAATGACAGAACTGGCAGTATGATGATTGCTTTACAGATAAGCAGTTTCTTCATCATCTTCAAGGACATTCAGATTTACGATCTAATCACTCAGTCCTTTAACAGTGTGCATTTGAGTTTGATTAAAAAAGAAACAAATAGCGGGGCAGATTTATTAATGGATTCTTCATGACCTTTTCACATAAGGAACTCTCTTGAAATAGCAAGTTTAAAGCAGAGTATGGCTTTCTCGGCAACTTCAGCTTTGCCTGCCTTGGCACACAGAGTGTTTTTGGTGTGCTTTTTCACATAGGCAAGTGTAAATTTTGGACAGTTATCTCCCCATCCCCCTCCTTGAACTTTAATTGCTTAACCTACATCCTAATTCAAGTTGCTCATAAACCTTAGCCTTTGTTGTAGGTCCGACAGCTGCGTTATGTCAGTAGCAAGTAAAACCTTCACATAGTTCCGGAATGCTGCAAGACATTTTATAGGTGCTGCAATAAAAGGCAAATTGAATTTACAAAAATGCATTTGTCACTGATTAGAAACTTACAAACTTAATTGGAAACACTGTGTAGGTGTTGCCACACAACTAGAGGTGTAACTGGTGGTTTTAATTCAGCTGGAGTACAGGGAATAGTCGCTGTTCATGTTAAGGCCAGCAATCTTATTCATATTTTGTTTTCCTTGAACAAATAGAGTATTTACTGGAAGATCTATGTGAGTGGTCAACTTTTAGCAACGTGAAGACGTTAGCCAAGGAATAGTGACCACTTCCTGGCTCAGTTTTCAAGGTTGTATCAAAGTAAAAATTTACAAGTATCATTCGATGTCTGTTGATAATTGCTGTATCCCTTGGGAAAGTTTCCTAGGCCTTTCCTCTCCCCCTTCTTTTACCTTGGCAAAGTTAACACCACTGTCACAATAATTGCTTTAGCAAGTGAGGAGGGAGGTAACCAACAGCCATAGCAATCAGCACCCTCCCCCTGGAGCTGAGTGAATTATCTCCACATAGTCCACTTAACCTTTGCCATTGTGGAACCTGGGAAGCTGAAGGTATTTTTAAACTTGAGTCTTTTAATTGCCAGTTTATAGTGTCACTAGTCCAACTCAGCTGGAAAGAGGATGATTGGAAAATAGTTCCATGAGGCAATAGCTTTTCACCTCGGCTAGGAGTCCTAATTATTATTAGTTTTGTGGCTCACCTTCATCTAAGTCTGTGTGGACAGCGGTATACAGTGAATCCACAAGTGGTGGAGTCTCTTTAACACAGTATTACTCCTGCTTAATACAGCAAAAAAGTCACAGGTTTCAGATTACTTACAATGGTGAACTTGGGTGACAGATACTTTGTCATTAATTGCCAATGTGCAGAAAAATCCAAGCTAACGTATCATGAAAAAAATTCTTTAACAGTAGTGTTGAGTAATATAAGTAGAAATTGCAAAGTAGATTTCTATTAGTCATCTCCAGTTGCTAAAATAATTTATTTAAATCCCACTTAATCCCCTTAACACACTTTACAAAAACAAAAAATCCAAACAAAATGTTCCTTCTAGTGTATGCTGTAGGATGCTCATTTATCAATAGATTCCTAAAGCCAAGTTATGGAAACTTAAATAGAAGGTAGTTTAGTTCAGACCCTGAGTCTTCTGATAGATTTTTGTATGCTAAAAACTTAAACAGAATAGTACTTACCTATTTTATTGATGAATACTCCAGTGTACTGGACTGTGAGTATACCCACATTTCAGTTATCAAATCAAACAAGTAGCCTTGTATGTGGTCTTACCAGAGACACTGTGAAATGGAATTTGTACCTTTTCTTGAGACAGAATTTTCAGAAGAGACCCAAAGAGTTAGGTGTTAACAAATTTTGGCTTCTTTGAAAATCTTAATCCTGATTCCCTGGATCTTATATCCCTTTGAGATCTCTGGTAAAAGAAGTAGAACAAAAATACCTTTTTTGTAAGTAATCAGTCCTCAAAACTACCCTTTTTTCTCCTCTGTCTCTTCAAAATTTAAGATTCCAGATACTGAGGGAGATGAAGAGAATACATAGATGCTGCCCTACAGTGCTGGTGGCACTCATTCTTCACAGCGCAAGAATGTCACTTCTCTGCAGGCCTGCAATGTTATTTTTCAGCATTGCTGACAATCGCATTCCAACATACTTATATTGTATATACCAACGCAAAAAACACAATGACACACTCTCCCAGAGATATCATGATGCACAGGCCAGTAACTGACTCACATATTTGGTTAATATTCTTTGGTGCGTACTCAGCCAAAAAGAAAATCTCCCTACACAATACCTTAGCATCTATACAGGGATAGAATTACTCTGCAAAATTGATGACAAAATAGTACTTGATTTTTTTTTTCAAAGTCCTTTTAATCTACTTGATCTTTTATTAATGATAAAGAAGTAAATAGGATTAGTCAGAACTCAGAAAAAATAGCAAGGCTGATTCTCAATCCAGATACTTCATTCTTATCCTACAATTCAGCATTATGTGATAGGAGCACTGTTACATTATTTTTATACCCATAGACAAAAAAAAAAGGGGGAAAAAAAGATTTCCTAAATGTATAACTTTATCAAGAAATAATTTTATTCAGAAAGAAAGAACATCTATTCCATATTCTTGGGTGCTTTTTCTCACCTTCACTTGCACGTGTTCATGACTCAATGCTATTCCTTCCAGAAACCTTACAAATTTAAGAGAAAGCGAAGATATTTTGAAAGATTTTAGGAAGCATTTCATGTCTGTGACTTATCAGATTGCCCATCTGTGCAGTTCAGGGTTACTGTTCCTGCAGATTTTAAGGTGAATTCATTATTCTTTGTCTACAGAAGTTGACCAAACATGTGTGACAGAGAAAGAGTAAATAAAATAATAATAAAAATTGTTTGTGTTACTTTTCAAATTTTCTCCATTAATTTCTCTAGTTTAGACTTGAATAAAATGATAAGCAGTAATATGACATCTAGCAATTAAAGAACGAGCAGAAGGAAATGTTATAACTGGTGGAAAAACAAAAGCATACCAGCCAAACTTTTTTTCCTCAGAATAGACTGCGCTTGGAAAACAAACTGCATTTATATTTAAGTTATGAGCACTCAAAACCAAATTAAGGATCTACTCTGGTTTGGATGATAAAGTAAATTTTTAGATGAGGATTATAAAAGATAGAGGTTTTATGTAAAAATGGCTGATGTTTTTTCATTTCAATTCTCTTAAAAAAAAAAAACAACTCAAAAGGAAACCCCATTGTGCATAGACACTCTAAACAGAAAAAGGAAAAAGAGTGAGGTTTCCTCTTGGTTTATGAGTACAGTAAGTTCTGAGTAGGCTCAGCCATTATGGTGGGCCATATCTCAAAATGGCAGTCCAAGTGTGTGGGCTGGGGGAGCTACAGACAGAGCCATCAGCTCCATCACAGCCCACACCATTCCTGCCTGCCAGCACTGCTGCTGGGACTTGCCACGTGCCTGGTTTATAGCGCTGGATAGAATTCCTTTTACATAAAAGTTCTTCATCAGCTTAACATCATTTACAGCTGATGAGATAGGGCTTTCATTGCATCATGATAAAGATGTTATGCTTTTATTCATATTTTTCCCTATAGAGATGAAAATGTTTCTCTCTGTCAGCATGGTAACTGTAACACCAGATTAGAGATAAAGCAATGGAACAGAAATAAAATCTGTGAAAGAAAATGGTATCTTCTGGATGACTGAACAGAAGGTGGCCAACTCCTGAAACTGTAGACGTGCATCATACCATAAACTAAAATGGAAGTTATGTAACTATTCACCCCACTGTTTTCATCTCCACTACATCTGAGAGTACATTATTGTCTTCTGAGGCAAAAAATTTTGAATTTTTGATATGATTGAAAATACCAAGCTGACATAGTCCATTTTGCTGAATCATTTACCATAGAATCATTGAAGTTGAAAAAGACTGCTAAGATCACCTCATGCAACCATCAACACATCACCATCATACACACAAAACCATGTCCCTCAGTGTCACAATGCTTCCAGTCTGTTTCATTCACATGTCCTTGTGACCTGTGGCATTACTGATACTAATTTAATAACTGCCTCACTCAAAGGTAGAAGAATCCTCATCACTGATGTCTGATCAGTTTGAGGAAAACAGTTCACCCATTCCCTACACGAAGCTTACACTAAAATCAGGTGGCCTGAGGAAGCCCACAGACATGAGCTCAGCCAGTTTTGATTAATGAATCTGTGTCATGAACTGCCATCCCCTTTATATTCCCACTGCCACTATAATTATTACAATTCATATGCTTCTCGTATGTTTGTAAATATATGTATGCTATGCTAGTTCATCTAGCTAGGCACAGCTTGTCTTATGCTAGCTATTTCTCTTGGGAGGAGAATTGTCAACTGCAAAAAACTTCACAGCGTAATTAAGAAATGAAGTGTTTTTTTTCAATTTGTGATGTATTTTTTTTTTTTTTTTTTTGTAAGATAATTCCTTTTCAGCTGGAAGGTATTGCTGTAGTGCCAGAGGTAGATGGAAATTCAGACTGTATTTCAGTGAGTAAAGGCAAATACCACGTACTGATTTATTTTAATTTTACTTTGATATATGGAGTAATAAGGAATAGAAGAAAAGGAAATAGTGAAAAATACCTAATATTATTCTTCAAGATGTAGACAAAAATGCAGAGAAAAGCTAAGATATCAATAATAGAAATAGACACGTCATCAAGCCTATTTCTAAGGTAGAGTGTTCAGTATGGAGTGTACACACACTTTGAGAATATGTTGACATATCATAAAACCTCAGAGCAAAAAAACCCTGAAAAGTAGTAGCCTGCCCTTCTCTAGAAATTTGGAGATCATGCTCCACAGTTACCTACAAGCGAATAATTTTGCTACTTGTAAGCCAGCTAAGTTGGTCACACAAGCCTAGGAAGATTCAATGATTGGAAAAAAGATTGGAAAACATAGGGTGAGAAGAATGTACAAAGGATACATAACCACCAGAACTATTTCCACATGGCAGACTCATCTGCATCTGAAGACTTCATACTGTACTCCAGGTCAGTCTAAAGAAACAAAGTGGCTCACCAAGAATTTAGAGGCTTGTTTCATGGATTGTGAGGTGAATTTCTACTGCTTGTTTCATTCAGCATGTTTGCTAACAGATCAGTGTGGACTTGCTGCAGCTTGTGGTTGTCGCTAAAATTGAGTTCCTAGGGAATGAGATAGTGAATGTCTCCATATTGAGATTAAAACAATGGTTCTTAGAATGTCTACTGTCTCTTCTGAATGAAGAATTGAGTCAGTTATAGCCAGTAAAGCTTCTTTTTGAGTCAGAAAATAAGATATACACTGATATATTCTTAACATCAATGTGCAAGTCTACTGAAAGTATATAATGTCCATAAATTGCACCATATGGCTTAGTCCATTAATACAATACTAAAAACAAATGAACAAAAACCCCAAAAGAAGCATCATCATCAACAAAAATAATTATCTACCTACCTGATAAATGTCACCTCTTAGCTGCTTCTCTTGTTTGGATAGAGTTTCTCCAGAGTCTTCTTCCGTGACAGCTGTTTCCATATGCTGTGCTCCTAATAAATGAAAATTAAATGAGCAACGTTCATTCTGGAAGCAAAATGCACATTACCAACTTTCAGACCTCCTTTAGTCATCCTTTAAGGAAACTTTTATAAAGAATTAAATACTTTAGAAGTCCCCCTCTAATCTGTAATTTGCATGGAACTTCTCTGTGTCTGACCGTCCTGCTGTACTTCCTTTAAATTCTAATTTTGCAGTAATTTTCTGTTGTACTCTAACCAGAACGATCAGTTGCAACCAAATCGTGAACACATCAGATGTCCAATCTTCTCACTGCTTGGTTAGAAATCTCTTTCTGAATTAATCTTGACAGTGTTTACTTTATGAAAACTATTAAAACACAAATCTGGTTGTTCTCAAACATAACCAACCCAAATTCTCTTTCTTGAGTGGTAGTAGCTCGCTCAGAGATGATTTTTCACAAAACTTATTTTTACCGTGTTATTTTATTCCTAGCAATATGAATATGTGTTACAGTTTTATTGACCAGGCAGTTATTATGTGACTCATTGGCAATTTCTACTTATGGCTTCAGATTTGAATAACCTGCAATTTTTTATCATCTTCAAATTTGTCATTTGGTATCCTTCTCCAATTTCAAGTTTTACAGGGAAGAGATGGAGAAGGAAAAAGATTTTTTTTTCTAACTTTAGAAATGTATACATTTAAAAAGATGTAATTTTCTACTTATCTTCTTTTTATTTCTCACAGATTTTTACTGTTTTGTGTAATAAAATTTCCAGTCTGTGGGGAAAATTAGTGACATTAAGAATATTTCTTTAATCAAATTCAGAGCACTGGTATCACTGTTTTCTAAGGTATATGCTATCTAACAAATCTTGCGTTTTATTGGTTGTCTCATTTTGTTCTCTTTCATATTTCACATTTATGATATGCTCAGACATACTCCTGTTTTGTTGAGTAGGAATCTGTGTGGTCTTTGATGTAAGACATTATTTATTTGACAAGGAAATACGAGACGGTGCCCTGAATCTGCATTTAATTGATGGATAGAGAATTTTTAGCATTGCAACAAGACATTCTCATCCAATGTGTCAAGGAAAGAGCATTCTTTAATCTGTCCTCCTATGAATTAAAATAAACATATATATTTTGAGGAGTAATTTAAAAAATTCTTTATTTAAGGTAGTTAGCAGGGTTCTCATGCATGCCTGATATCCAAATATTAAAAGTGATTGATACTACTATCTGTTTTTAAGGATATTTTCATATCTATGAGAAGTGAGCACTTGATTTTGACAAGTTGTCAGCGAGTACAACTAATACTGCAAACACTAGCTCTTGGTGGTGCGTGAAGGCTAGGTATAAATACCACCCTATTTCATCAGCACCAACTAGCTTCAAGTTTGCTATTGTAGTTAAACCTCCTGCCATTTAAGCTTCCATCATCTCCATCTAAACACAACATTTTGTTCAGGACAACAAATCACACCAAGAGCTTTCAGAGATTTCAGTAAAGTTGGAATACCTCAGCCTGATGTCTTATTCCACCTTCTGCTTGCTAGTATTTCCATTTATCACCTTCACATATCTTCCAGCTAATGAAATTATAGGATGCCCTCAATTAGAAACAACCTTCTTTTATTTCTTGTGTATCTTTGAAATCCAGTGCATTACCCTTCTGCTGGTGGTCCTTGTGACATTTTCATACGGAAAACAAGGACACATTATCAATCACCTTTTCTGCCAGAGTTTCTGTTTCTTAAATTATGTGTTAGAAAGTTATTTTAGAGCTACATGATGTTGGTAAACAACCTAGTCTCTAAACAGTGCATTCAGAATTTGCCTTTGTCTGATTATTCTCCCAGCAAAAGGAAATGCAAAGCATAGGTATTACACAAATGCCAGCATTTAACCTAAACTTCTGCTCCCCTAGATGTCAGTAAAACTTTGTCATCAACCTTAGTGGCAGCTGGATTAGCCCACAAAACCAAAACAGAATTGTGAGCTAAGAGCCCAGTCTTCCACCACTGAAATGAGTGGGAACAGTGCCACTCGAGTCAGTAGGAAACAGACCGAGATGTATCTTTAAGTTGATGCCCTTTCTATTTCACAAAAACAATATAACTAGTTTATAAACAGTGTAGGCAACTGTAACACCTTTTTACATCACAGTAACATAAATAAACTCCATACAGCAGTCCATAGATATTCCTGTGTCCACAAAGTTTTTTTGTTCCCAAAGTACTGATATGTGTATGCATATGTATATGTAACTTTAGTACTTTTATATCATTTAATCTTAAATTAGGAGATAAACTGATTTAATTTGTGCAATTCAAGTCACTGACAACATAATTTTGGTTTTGAATTTGATTGATATTCTACTAATAATAACAAAACATTTTTCATGCTTTTTTTGTTCAATAATAGTAATAATAAAGAGTTTAGAAATTAGCTAAGTGCTGTGATTTGTTTCTGAGAAAGGACTAAGAAATTGCCAAGCAACTACTGATTTTCCACAGAATAATACATGTTGGTGAACATCTTCAGACATACAAGAAATTATGCTAGTTAAATTTATGAAGCATTTCTGACTTCTTGGTTTAAATATATTCTTACCCTTTATATCCATATGTGAGGGCTGAGAAAAACAAGGAAGATACTACAAATTCAGATGTTTATAATGTTCAGCACATTCTATTCACAGAAAGCTTGAATTTTTACATTTACACTATCCATCAGGTTAGGAGGTGTCATGGTTACAGTGGTAACAGATCTAGAGAGGAGAGGGCATAAGGTCACTGTGAAATATGAAAATAGTCCCCTGATTAACTTTTGATTTTTTTTCTCCCCCAATTCAGCCACTTTCCTTCCTTCAGAAATTCAGCATAACGCTTGCTGACTTCATAGCTTCCTTGATACTTTTGTTTTATCTCCATCCTCAATGAATTAAGCAAATTGGAATTTTCCAAAGTAACCTTATGGATCATCACATTGTTCCAGGTTCCCTTGTTTGCCTTTAATTCCTATTTGGGTGCTGAAGCAAGAAGGATAGTTTGAGGACTGTTTGTCCATCCCTAGGATGGAATCCAGAAGATACTACAAGTATAACCAATCACTTTGCATGTGCTTCTTAATTACATCTATCTTCTTTTTCAGGTCCTTTAGTAACATAATGATATAAAATACGCTCTCCTTTCTTTTGCTCTGATGCTGGATAAATGCTCAGTAATCTGAGTTTGTAAAATGTACATAATTATAAATTCTTTGACTCAATTATTTTCCATAATTACAGCAAAACACAAAGCAGCAAAAAACCCAGACTAACAGCAGTGGTATTCCTCAGAGAGCACATCATACCAGCAGCTGTGTAAAACAGAAAAGACTGACACAGCAACATCACAGCAGTACTCACATGGCTCTACTGTGCTTTGTTCAACACCTTGGTGCTGCTTTGATAAGTGAGAAGGCAGTTCAGCATCCAAGGCTGACAATTCCAAACTTCACAGTGGATATACAGAGTCTCCACATGCCCAGTAGGACAGCAACTACAACATGGAACCTTTTTACATAGGGCCATTGACTGAGCATGAAATGGTTAAGGACTTGCACTGTACTGATTTCAGCTCAGTGACCTGTGGAGCCCCACCTTCAGTGGTCAACATCAGAAGGTGTTTACTGACTAGATAGATAACATTTCAGGATCTTTCTCTTCCTTCAACTTATCTGCTAGAGAGACAAATGCTAACAAGCTCTTCCAGTATTCCCTAACAAGGGTAATCTGTGTTACAGCCAGCATCGAAAAAATGCTTGTAAAACTTCCTGAAAAGCAAATTTTATCTCTTTTTCTGATGTCTTACAGAGCCTTCAGACACCAAACTAGTAACCTGGAAAACCTGTTAGTCTTCACCTGAGCAAAGGTGGCAAAATTAGGTTCATATTCCAAAATAAAAATAAAATGAAGGAGAGGTAATACACAGCAATGCTCTCCTTCTATTCTCACAACTTCCCTCTCATTTTTACCTTCCCTGCAAATTTGTGTGGTGAAGCAATCTACATTTTTCATCCTTATGTCTTTATATCTTTCATAAGAGAACCATTCTCCTTGTTATCTTTATTCACTGCTGCAGAATAAAAAGAAAAAGAAAAAAAAATAAAGAAGATCATGTCCGTTACTTCATAAAACAAGGCCATTTTAAAGCTTTCATTTTAGAACTACTGTTAGGCTATGATGAATTGTTGAATGGTTGATTTCCTGACACTCTTTCTTACTAACCTTTCCTGACAGCTTCTGGATTGCTCTACCTGGTAATTTGCACTACAGTAATGGCTACAGTGAGATGTCTCTTAACTATTTCCTTTATTTTTAACAAGATTCTTAACACCCTCTGTAGGTGACAAAATGCAATTACAGACATGAAGTGCCCCCTTGAGGACGGTTGCTTGCAGATGCCACCAGTTGTTTTTTTTTTAACAGTTGCCGTACAAAAGTAAAGAAAACCAAGAATCAGATTCTCTAAACATCCAGTTCAAATAAAAATTTAATTAAAAGTTATGAAGGCATTTTATTGATTAACAATCTTAGTAATTAAATAGTGTAGTTGACTTTTTTTTTTTTTTTGTTGGATTTGTTCTTCCTTGGAGATCTCTAATTGTTGTATGGCTTTACATTTATTGATAACTCTGTTTGATGAATACAGATGCCACCTTTTATGGTAGTCGTTGACAGAGTAATCATATTGTGAGAAACACCAGGCTTATGTAGTAACAGCTGTTGCAGTTATACATGCTGATATCCATTGGGAAAATGTGTTTGCTGCTATCATGGGTACACAATAAATGGAAGGTGCAATAAAGCACAAGCTAACATTTTGAAAATCCTTACAACTCTAGGAACTTTATTGCAGATTACAAGCACTTTGATCTCTGTCCAGTACTTAAGTCTTAATTATCAGACTAATTGCACAGACTATGTTCATTTTCAGTGGTAATCCTTTTGTGATTAGCTTCTGTGTTCAATAACTGACTTATCCTTTAATTAAAAGGACTATTAACCTTAAGGCTGCTGCTGTGGCTTGGGATTAAACCTATACAGAGTTAATATTTAATATCATTGTAAAAGCCTTAGGTGAAAGGTATAGAATGAAAACACAGTAATTCCCTCCTTTACTGCAACTTGCTTTAAGAGAGAGTTTCATTATATATTAGTATAACGTATTTTACTTTGACATACTACTAGCTTAAATCCATTAAGAATGTGCAGGAATACATACACACTTTGAACCCTTTCCTCATTTACAGGCAGAGCATACTCACATTGGATACTTCCCAAATCTTCCTACACAGTCACGATCAGTGGCTGATCTGTGAAACACACAAATAAAGATGTGAACAAACATTTAAGGTTCTGCTTTTTGTAGCATTATTATTATTATTTTTCATTAATAGAGTAGGTAGCTTTATTTTTGCTAATGTGACAGTACGAAATTTGTTCAGGAAAAGAGAAATGCTATGTGAAATGTGCTATGGAGGGAAGAGTTCTGCCATTCTGCCCAGGGCTACTGCAGTCCAACAGTTTGAAAGACTAAGAAGCAAATCCAGAGTAATCAGTGCCCAAATGCACAGACTGCCAAAAAGCCAGATGCTGCTAGGGGAAGCACTTTGAATATTTTCTAGTTTGGCATCTGCGACCTGATATAAGCAGCCATGCCTAATGTCTGCCTATGACTTAAGTTTTGACTGATGCAATTAATAACATCTTTCCTTTTACTTATATTTATTTATTCTAATAACATCTCCTTCATAAAGCTAGTCAAATATTGCATGCAGTTTGATTCAAGAGCAAGCTAGGTGCAAAGTCCTAACAGCTGCTCTCCTCAGTATTCACATTGACTCATGTCACGGTCTGGAATCTTGTTACTAAGTGATCACATCAGTTGCATTAGAGTCAGTCTTCAATGAAATTGTTTGCTTACTTTTTATACAGTTAATCTGGGGCTAAGTCATAACAACTAACTAGGTGCAATTAATGAATGGTAGTAACTATTAACCAGGTGCTCAGACCATTTAAAAACTTAAGGGGAAATGTATCTTCTCCTACTTACAGACAAGTCAGTAACAACTTATCATTTCAGTGGGACTTTAATTTAACTGCCTGAGAGTATAAAGCAATGTTGCCTCCCTACAGGTATGTTAGTTCACATTACATATCCCTTCAGCAGGTTATGTTTCTTGTACTACTCAAACAGTATACTATATAGTGAGGGTGATCAAACCACGCTCTTTCCTGAATGAGAGGAGATAGAATAAGTACTGTATTTGAAATCAATAGAGGTGACTTCTGGCCTATGATGGGAGCGTCTGGCTCCAGAATTATTATCTGGTGTTAAGTGCTGATAGTGCAATAGGATCTTTGCAAGACATAAATTTAAGAGATCTCCAAGTCTAATGCGAGCCTGAGAAGTGAGGCAGTCCAGGCTGCCTAGATGGAATGTGATGGCATGAGAGGCACATCCACCCTTTTCCTAAAACAGCTGAATAACAAACAAATTTCTCCCCATTAGATATAGAATGAGAAACCAAAGTACTCTGCACTAGTTTTCCATACATGCCATTGTAAGTACCTTAACCAAGAGTAAATCTGACTGAGTTCAGAAAGAGAGGAGTGCAGCAGGATTGGACTCATTCTCTAAAAGTTGTTAGCTTACGTAAACTGGGGGATATGGAGGTTTCCTTGCTACAGTACTCTGGTGATTCATGACAATTCCATTTTATCTTACCAGTCTCATTACTAATAAGACTAAGAGTAATAATTAGTAGTTTTTGTGGTTTTTTTTGCATAGCAATAGTTAGCTCATTTTTAGCTTCCTGCTCAGAAAAATAATAATATTAAACTCAGGAGGGACTGAGACTGCTGGAAGAGTCATTTCACAACTTAAGAAACAGGAACTGAATTTGGAGGATAAACCTCCGTTTTCACTGATTGGGGAGAAAAAAGAAAAGCGTCTGCATATTTCAAAGCAGCTGTCTCTTCAAAAAACAAACAAACAATACAACAACAACAACAACACCCCTTTGCTCTGCTTCTCCTTGCATAGGTCTACACATCTGAGAAACTAATACGTTGCCTTCCAGGTAGATATCAGCCCAAGAAGGGTGCCTATAAATTTCTTCAGATATCTGCAGCAAGACCCAGAAGCAGTAGGAAAATCATGACATGGTACACTGTCATGAAGGTTGTCACCTATTCAGTAGCTTCTGAGTCATTTTTAAGGCTACTGTAGCCCAGTAATTCCATTAGAGTAAAGGAATTACGGATAGAAATGGATGTACTCACTTCTCAGAAGAATCATAGATATCATCATGGATATAAATCACTACCAAAGGTATCCACCACAGAAATTATATAGCCACAAGAGCAAAGAGATCCAGTATAGCCTTCAGCTATGTACATATAGATAAAGCACCAGGATGCTTGCAGTCAGAGAAGCAGATTGTATTCTTCCATCTTTTTGTGGTGATAAAGACAGGGCATTAGGCTACCCAGAACAACTCATTCAGTCTTGCCAATGCCACATACACAATCCACAAGAGAGGTGGGAACACAGATCAAAATAATACTACAGTGTATTCTAATATAAAGCCAATAAGGATAGTCCTGAAAAATTATACTCCTAAAATCACAATACACATTGAAGGATATGCACTTTATTATTACTCCAACTTACCAAGGCAAAGTTTTTTTTACTGTGTGCATGATTGTGCCCACTCTCCGTCCATCAGTCGGAATCTTGAGCTACTATTATTATGTTCTTAATTATAAAGGGAAAACATTTTAAAAAATTATTTACAGAGAAATTTACCCATCGATGAATGGTAAAAATCCATCATTCTCAGCAGGTGTAAGACCACTGAAATAAAACCAAAGCATTACAATACCATTATCAAGAAAAGCAAAATCTACTTCTTCACCTACAGTCATCACAACATTATGCAAATACCTGCTACAATTGACTGGTCCTGAAATAACTCAGCGTAGTCTAATCACTACCCAATCTATTGCATAGTTACCAGAAACTTCTGATAATCATTAGAAAACAACTTTGCAAACAGAAAAGTAATCAATTTAGTTGTGGGTTGTGTTTTGTTGTTTATTTATTTAGTAGGAACAGTTAAGTGAGAAACAACACGAAATATCATTTTCATTCCTATCATAGCCATTGTGATAAAATAAGCATTCATTTTTTTGATCTTTCATACCTCTAACCTAGTTGACATCCATTCAACTACTTTAGTCAATCTATAACTCTGTCCTAGTAAATCAGCATAGTTCTTCACCTAAAATCCCAAGGCAGTATGCTAAGAACACATTTAACTTTAAATGCATATAAATCAACTAAGAAAGTTTTGCTACAGGCCTAATTGTATTGCCAGAGTGCATCACAATGTCTCAGGAATACCAGTGTATTTCAAAGGATAGTACAAAAGTCCCACATGCTTACTAGAAGTTCAAAACCACTGTGAAATACAATTAGAGCATGTCAAGATTTGCTGTAAACATAAAACCAAATAAAAGAAAATAAGTGGAGAGGTTGTTATCTAGAAGTCATTACTGAAATTCAACCTGGAAAATATTAATGAGCTCTACATTTAAAGCAGGTGCTAGCTGTTGCAAATACTTTGTTTATCTACCAAAGTTGGTAAACAATAGTATATCATAATTTTAACTGAAATAGTTAAAAGTTTTAATAGATTATAATTAAGCATTTTCATCTAGATGCTTTCACAGCAAAAGTGGCTTTCAGGCAAGCAGCCTTTTGTACTGATAGCCAGTTTCCACTGCTGGGATGCAGCGCCTTCATGAGTTCTAAAGCAGATTCAGTTGTCTGTCATGTTCTAGAGCTGCCAAATCTTAGCTTATTTGTATGATGATAAGCAGCTATTTCCATCTTTACTTGCCATTCTTGTGATGTAATCAGTGCATGTCGGAACAGAAAATGTCAGTGGTACAGTGATATACTGTATATAAAATGAGCCATTAAAAGAAAAATAATAATTAAACATTCAAATAAGCAAGCTTGCCAAGGCAGGGGAATAGCTATTCAACCATATCAGGGGATAATTATTTTGCAATTCCCATTGTAAGTGATGAATTTCACCCCCGCTGTGTTGGCTCAGTGTGGTACAGTACATACTTCACGAGGGAGCCTAGCCATGCCTGGACATATCAGTGGAAATCTGGTTGAATATAGATTTAATGACTGACACTAAACATATTTACTGAATCTTTTGAGTAGTGAATCTTCCTTACCCTGCAATCCAGTTTATCTAGCAATAGTAATACAAAAATATTTACTTTAAATACGATCTTTAAATGTTTAAGATCTTCTGAGTAAAATAAATTAAATGGCCAAAATAAAACCATCAAGTACCACAAATGAAACAAGAGAACATCAAGATTCAGACAAAGTTTGATATTACTAAAGTTTCTGGATTTAAATTCCTATGACTACACATAATGAAAAAGAAGGGAATAGGAGCAAGAGACAACGAAAGATGCAGCGAGGGACTCTCACTAATTAAGCAGTTAGTCAGCTGCAGTTGCTAGAAAATATACCTTCAGATAAAAAGAGAAGGTCAGAGACTGAAGCAGGCAAACTTCAGCAAAGATCTACAACTGGATAGATCAGCAAGTGTCCTATGCAGAGCAAGAGGAACACCTCTCTGTCAGATCTTGCACTTCTTGCTTAGGAGCTGAGCAATCAAGAATTGTCCAATACTATCAGCTATGTTTCCTTAAGTTTTCCTCCAGGCTCCCTCTTTAAAAATGTAACTGATGCCCCTTTAAATAATTTCAGAGTGTGTCACACTGCTCCAGTTGGCTCAAAGCTCTTCAGAAACAAACAGAATCAGCAGGATTCAACACACCTAGCATATATAAGCATGTTATCAGCATTTTAATTTTGCTATCATCACAGTTCTTTCTATATTTCCAATGGTATTATACTTATAAAGTGACAAGGAGAATCTGGGATTTCTGTATCTCTGGCCAGTACTATTCACTTCTTGACCACTACATTTTCACAGAAGTTTGGTTTGGTATCTCTTCCAGGTGAGGTATTGGACAACTTGTTCCTTTCAACAGCTCAGTTTCTATTATAAAACACAACTAGTTTAATATCCCCATTTGCATTGCACAAATATGATTGTTTCCTTTTTAAAATGGGTGGAAGTGGTGTGTTTTTTTTATGAAGACTACAGCGCTGGTCTACTTGCAGTGTATTCTTAGAGTCATTGTATTGACTGAAAGAGAAATGACTAACCTGAGATGTAAACAATGACTGGCATTGGCCTTAACCCATGTGGTTAAGATCACTGATTTGTCATGCTGAGTGATGTGAAAAAAGAAACAATTGGTTGTTGATTATTGAACAGCTCAACACAGGGCACATTTGGCATGCCAAACAAGAGACTATTCTAATGAGCGAGAACTGCTGCCAATTACTTAAGAGTCAGTGTCTCCTTTACAAGCTATTCAGTATATCTTCAAGATGTTTAACTAAATTCCAGATCAGTAACAGATTGCAAATAAGATGGTGAACCTGCACACACATACTCCTTTAGCACCATCTCACATGCACCTACCTGCTAATGGAACCTTTCATTCTCCAGTGATAAATAATTAACATATAATACAGCAATCAGTTTAAGAAATGTTACACTCTTTGTAGAGTCTGGCAGACTACTGTGATTGAAACATCCCCCTACATTTTTCATTCACTGGATTCAGGAATTAATATTATCAACTGCTAGAACAACAAAATCTAGGAAGAGATCTCTGACCTTACATGGCCCCTTGTAACAAAACTCTTTCAGCTCTAGCCTTTAGGTATTGAAATATGACAACCATTCATAAAAAGTATAAATTATTTATTTCCAATACTTGAGTGCTAAACTTGTGGCTCACAAACAGCTACTGTTAAATAATTTTTTTTTTTTTTAAGTATGTGTGATCAGATTCTTGTTTTTCCAGTAGCATAGATCATAGCCATGTTCAAGTGTTCCAGAGTCCAGTTTTAAAAGCCAAACAATACCCTGTCCAGACTCGTTTAGCTACTGAACTGCATCTGTTTAGGAGGTACATAAGGACACTTGAGTTTGTGATGTCCAGAAGACTGGAACTAACACCATTACTTTCAAAGATGTATTTTTACTGCTGCTCAAGAGTTGTTTTAACTGTCAGTACATCACTAGCACATTTCCATTTTAAAAATATGATTAAGTCATTTAAAACTGTACACAGTTTAATCTGGAGCATCTAGTCTTCTCATGCAATTGTGGGCTCCTTGTTGATAACATCCTATATTTTGTACCCAGATTATGACAGGAGAATGTTCTCCAGTTGCCTATGGGTTTTGTTAGATTAAAACAGAAGCATGTGTTAACTGCCAAGGCACATGGTAATAACATTAGGGAGAAAAAAAAGATAAGGTGAGATCATCTGATAAATCGTGAGAGAAAAGACTAATGAGAACAAAAAAAAAACATCACATTGATACATCTCATAACATTGGGAGCTATGGATTATACTCAAAATAAATAGTCAAAACTTCACTCCGAAGTCTCTAAATGTTCTCGATTCTAATGCTCTGACATTACAGAGGAAGAACATTTGTTTTGGAAGCTCTATTTCCTGTAGTTTTAGTATGCCTTCCAGAGAGTTAGCGATAACAGAAAATAAAAGTGTCTTTATTCAATTTGTGATACTTTTTATCCAAAATTCTCCCTATGGCAGTTACATTGCTTCCCACATTACAGTTAGATTCTATAAACATTTTTTAAACTGAATGTTGAATAAATTTGAGCTTTTGTGAGCCAGATGGATCTAAATAGGCTGATGTACCCTTAATTTCCTAGTCACATAGTATTGTTACTGGTTTGGGCACATATGCAAAACAGCATGCTGCTATGTACAAACATGCACAAAAAAATATATACATATCTACTTAAATCAAAGGGAAGAGGCACTCTATATATATTTTACAACTAAAAGCCTACTTTAGTTCACTTGCTGCAAACAAGTTATTTTAGATATGCTCACACCATAACTAAGGGTATTAAATTTAACATTCTTTCAATTTTCCTATTTTTCCTCTACACCCAGAGCATATGAAAGGCTCTTAAACATGTTTGTAATAATATGTTTTGTGTCCTGTGGTTAAAACACCTTTCTATATTTCTCTCGATGAAATATTTGCTGCCTCCAATCACCTGGGGAACATTACCTTGATGAAGCCACTGAAATATGCTCCATCAGTCTCAAAGGGTTTCCCTAGCCTACTTTTCACCCCTTCTTGCCAATTAAGCTGCCACATTATGTATGATAGCGAGGGTCACTTCTTTTTTCCTAGTGTTATTCTGAATTGGTGAAGATGACAGAAGCATAGCGGCCTAGTGAATAATTAGAATGGTTCTTAGAGCCCCAAACCCCAATCTTGCATTGTCACATGCTAGCTAATTTTTACCCTAGCTCTTCTCTTCTCGCAGGGGGAGAAAAAATATAAAAATTAAAAATACAAAAATTCTGCACTGGTTGTAATTTTTTTTATATTAAAAAATTACCAGAAAAAAAAATCAACTATAGAGTTTATGTTGAAAAATATAAAATTTGAAGGAAGTATTTTTGTAAGGTTTACTTACACAGAATAAAACACAGTATTGCTCTTGTATTGTGCAAAACTAATTACACTGTATTCACCAACTAGCTATTATCCTTCAGGTTGTGAATTTAAATAAGTCAGTTTATGGACAAGCTAAAAAAAAAAAAAACACCAACCAAAAACAAACCAACCAACCAATTCTTAATAATTTACAACCAAAAAGTGCTACTCAATCATTCTGAAGTAGTCTTCCCCACTACAGTCAATGAGCATTTCATATCAGATACCTTTTCTAAATTTTTTAATAACCAGAATTTTTGTACCATTTCACCACTAAACAATCTCAGAATAACCACAGAAAGCACTGAACACTGTGGCAGCAGGATTTAATAGCATTATGCAGTGATAAGTATTTGCAATTGTAAAGCACCATCTCCAAGAGGTAGACAGTTATCTTAAATGCTCAGAATTCATCCTTCACCTAGGACATTTAACAAGAGTGCTCAAAGGGAAAATCACTGACATTGGATGAAATTCTTAGTGAAAGAGAAGAGACACCCCAGTTTGGCTAGCTTCCCTCATGCAGCTACTAACAATTTTTTACTGCAGCAGTGACTGACAGAAACAAAGGAGCAGTGAACAGCTGGGTGTGACCTTTCTCTCTCTCCTTCCTTTTCCCCTCATCTTTCGGGTTGGGACAACAACACATCTCATGACCAAAGTCATTAGTTGCTCCTTAATTCCGTTCAGGGTGAAAGAACTAGGTTGTTACGTAGAACTTGCAAAATAAAAAGCGTAAAAACACTTCAGACTGAAGTGACTTCTAGTTATCTATTATTTTTTCTTTTAAAATGTATCCATGCAATTGTGTAACTTTCCCCCTCATACTGCTCTTGGTTACACTCTCCCTTTGCCTACACTTAGAAGTTCCTCAGCTACAAGAAATCAGCTTCTTCTCAACTCTGCTGGAAACAATGTCATTCACTGTGTGCAGAAGTAGATGGGAAGCACAGAATACATGCCCCAGGTCACTCAGGGGCTCTGGGCTGCTCACAGCAGAATTACAGCTTAGGCCATGGTCCATACCTGCTTCAAGCTACGGAGAGCTCCTCAGCCAGCCCCAAATACACAGAATAAGAAGGTCCTCTTATTAGATGTGCTATACTAAAGCTATTTCATTCCGTGAGTTTTCCCTTTCCCCTAGAACACAAACAATTTTTGGATCAGCATCCTTACAACCAGGCCATTTCAGAGCTGCTTTTCCATGCAGCAGTTCACCTTCTCTACCTCATCAGCAGTTTTGCCTTTGTTTCCCTACTTTCTTGATACAATTTAACAAAAGAAATGGCAGCAGCACAAAAACTGAGAGTGGACAAAACAAACAAACAAAAGAAAAAACAACTACACAAGAACTCCACAGCAGCATTCATATGCTGGTCCTTTAAAATATTCTGAAATGGCACAGTAAGGGCAGTAGGAAGCAGGTAACTTGGATATAATGTTTATTTCAGAGATAGTGATAAATCACTGTGAGATAATAATGGGAGCATATGTCTCCAACAGCTTTTCAGGAAAAGGTGTTCTATTCTAAATGTAAACTAGTGGACCAAAGAGATAGTGAAGATTTATTTCCAGTTTTCCTGGCAGAAACAGATTTCTTCCCTTAGCATATTAATGACAATACATTAAAAATGCTTACAAAATACCATCACTTGAAATTATGGAATGAATGTAATAATGTAATTAAATTGCCTACAGGCCCTTAGGGCTGTGAACACCAGCTTAAGCATTAGTGAGACAGATTGCAAGCTAGGAGTCTGGTTGTTTCTCTCATGCTGGGGAGAAATGGAAATAGTATCACAGCTGAGAGTTCTACCACTCCACTAAATGCAGCACTGGAGTATGGCAGAGAGAAAAACTCAGCAATAGCAAGCACCAACTGGAAATGCTGCCAGGTGAACAGCACTGCCAATTTGTATCTCCGACCAAGGTTATCCAGGAGAACATTTGCCATCATCTATTTCCCAAGCAGCTTACGGTGTAGTCACGAGGGTTAGACTGAAAATGGCTTTTCATGAAAAGGAAACAAAACCAGGAGGGCAATCCTAAAAGGGATATTTGTCTGAAAATTAAGTCTTCCCAACTCCTTCATTCATAAAACCATGACAACCACCTTTGAGGAAGATTGTTCTCATACATGCTAAAAGCACCACATTGCTCCTGACAGAGCAGTTCACCTTGTGAAAGAGGGCACAAATCCCAAGGCCCTCTGCATTAAGCTTTAGCCACCTCCAGCAGAGCTGGACCCCAGGCAGCATCTTCCACAAAACACAAGCAACTGACGCTGAGTGGCAAGGGCCAAAGCACCTACTTCAGGGCATTTTGGTATGCTGGACTTGTGACTGCAGGAGTGCCCCTCTAATCTAGAAGCCTGATCAAGAGCTCATGCCCGGTATTCAAAATGAGTGACTGTCACTTGTAGGCTCAGAAGTTAAAAAACACAAAAATCAGGAGAGATAAACTGTTTATACATGATATATCTTCTTCTAAACACATTTGAGAAACAATCTAATTGATGGCACCTTAGTTTTCTTTTGAATTATGCAGTATCTATCAAAAAAGATTTGTCTTAAGGAGTGCTTGTGCTGGTTAATTTGTTAGATGAGATGATTTCTGTCCTGAGCATCTACTATAGGTCACTATTAGAGACAGGTTACTGAATTTAATAGTAATTAATTCAGCAGGAAATCCAAATATATTGAAAAACAATGAAAGTGACTCAATAAAGAAAACCCTCTCCACTAGTAAACACAAATTTCTTTTAGTCATTTTTCATTTTCTACAGTTTTTTAACAATACAAATTCCAAACATGCAATTGGAGCCAGAATATCTACAAGAAGGGCAGAATATACCAGGAACAGGAGGCCTCAACTTTAACTTCAAGCTTTTTGCTGCACATCTATTGTGTACTTCTCAGTAAGTCCAAGCTTTTTTTGTACTTGTGTATGAACTGAAAAAAGTAATGCTTATGAAAATGTACTTCAGGAGTATCTTGCAGCTTAAATAATTAATGCTCAAGCAGTGCATAAACAGGCTAAGATTTTCAAAAGGTTTGCTTAGACAGAAGCATTCTGCATTTCCTAAGAATGATCTTTCTGAAGTGTTCAAAATAACCCAGATTTAATCTCCCTTTTTTTAAGTCTATCTGCATGTACTGTAAAACACAGTTTCAAAGCTGAACACTTTAATGGCAGTAAGCACTATCTCTGCAAAACTCCGATGACAATGTTTCCCTCATTAAGTACTTGCCCTTCCTGGGAAGAATCCACCCAATAGGATTGGAGTTCAGTGTGCACATTATGTGAGAATGTAATCAAAGTCTCTATAACACAGGATGTGCCCCAAAGTATCAGACTTACAGTATGAATATATTAGCAGTAATATCCCTGTAGCAATGATGCCTCATTCAGTTCAGCATATGAGCATCAGGCAGACTAACATCGACTCACACAGTGAGTAGTGAGACTAAAAGCTGACACTAAGCATTTGCTTGGTTCCCAGGAACTGTCCATCCAGTGAAACTGGAGTTGCATGTAAGAGGTATGTAAGAAAGTGTCATGAAAGATAATGCAATGCAAGATATTCTAACACTGCACAGGCTGGAAAAAAGGTCAATTCTACAGTGCCATCAGCTCCCATTTGCATTCACTAACAGTTAAGTACTGTACTAACACCCAGCAGCTAAGTACCATAGGCAAGCACTCTATACATATATAGATATAGTCATAACAGCTTCATAATATATAATAGGCCTTCCCATAGCCAGTGCTCATCAAGCAGGTAATGCCTGTTTCCTTGATAAGAAGCTGCAAGTACCCTTTCCACCTTCTTCTCATAAAGAGCTGTGCCCATGGACTGCCTTCTTCTTGGGTTGATATTACCCATGACCACTAGTGTAATGGATGTTTCAGAGTTATACATTCTGATTGGTCCAAACTCAGCTTCTAAGCTACACTTCCCTGGATACTAAACTGCTTTCCAATATGGACTGTCAGTGCCTTCCTCAAGCCAGTGTGCACAGACCAAACTGCAGAGGTAACCAAGGAATCATATATGTGACAATCTGATCAGTCAGCTCCTCTTACTTTGGGAAAGAGTAGGTACACTGTATCTAACTACCACACCCAAAATTCCATCATCTGGGCTCAGAGCTTTCTATTCTGTAACCGTTGTTGGTTTTCAATAAGTTTGGGATGCAGAAGATACATCACATATTCAGTGTCCACTGGGACAACAAAGCTCCCATCTGAAGTTATGAACATAAGGCAGAAAATCCGAACAGAACACCAACGTACATATAAACAACTGCATTACTAAGCCACTATTACAGTTTATGTACTAAATATATTACTATGAAAAGCTGAATGATTCACCAGAATCCACTGACTAAAGAGAGAATCTAAAACGCTCTCCCAGAACCCACATTGCCAAGTGTCCTACCTAACACTGCTCTTCCTGGATCCATGGGGAAACATTTTGATATGGGATCAGAGGATGAGTAGTGAAGACTATAACATGCTGTATCATCACTTTCCTGAAACATTTTTACACTTAATGTTTCAAAACCTTTTGTATCAAGGGCAGCCAGTTGGAATTCTACTGAGAATGAGCCCCAAAGGGCTCTTTTCAATTAACAGGGGCACTTACCACAGCACTCCAAGAGGGATGGCTTCTGCTTAATAATGAATACATCAGCCTACAGATACAGAAGACAGAACAAGATCAACACTAGTATTTAAGAGGGCTAGCACATAAACAGCAAAACTAAGAAGGAAAAAAAAACCCAAAACTTGGTAGCTTTATCAGTTCTACACTCTCCTTTAAACATCGTTTAAAGACTTAAAAAATTGAGCACAACAATAATGTTAATAATGGCAGTATGTTGATTTTCTATGTTATAGCATCAGCACCTTGAAGTTTAATAGTTTTTTAGAAGATATATTATGGTTAGTTCCTGCCTCAGGATACAGCTAGCCTCTGTAAAATGATAGCAAACTTTAAAAGTGAATAATACTCTAATATTTTTTAAATAGAAAATTTAAAAAATAATATAAATAATTAAAATAATATATGTATAAAATATAATATAAATAACATTATATATATTAAAATTACACATATATATAAGATAATATAAAAACATAATAATTTAAAATAATATTAGAATATTTGTGGAAGTTAAAAAACAAAACAAACAAACAAAAAAACCTTACCAGTCTTAGTCCATGATAAATAAAATGTTTCCAGACTTTTCTAGGTAAGTTAAAAAGACACTTAAAAGCACTTCCCAAGCTCCTTAAAAGACCACATTCTCTTCTCATACTCAGCACTACAGAAACTGAACAAGAGAAAGGCTACATCACACTTTTAAAACACTACTATCTCACCTTAACAGAAAGACCAAACCCTCTGACCATTTTCTCTTTTAGGACAGCTGTTCCTCATTTGGCTTTATTTCAAGGACTAAATCAAGGTGCTAGGTGAAGTCAGGTGGTAGCATTCAACTACTAATTAAGTGAGCTTCTTCCAATCCCAGGTTTTACTTCCATCTCTGTGGAACTAATACAAAATACCAATGCACTGAGTTCCATAGAAGGACCTCAAATACTCCTGCCTATCAAAGGCATGTGACAAATTCAGGTGCCTAATTCTGATGCTAATCAGAGTGAAAACTGAAACCATTAGGTAAGTCCTAGGCTTCCTGCTCTGTACTGGTAGCGTAATTCAGCTGATTGGGACAGAATAAAACTAATCATTATGGTCTCTGAGCCAGGTCTTGAACAGGTCTGGAAAGAAAGTAGTTTAACTACTCCAAAATAGAAATAGATCCTTATGCAGCAACAAAAATGGAGTCAATTTCATATCAAATTGTTCTACATTTAGGGGTCAGACACCTCCGAAGGAAGCCAGGACACTCAAGGTGCAAGCACTGGATCAGACACTTCCTTATAGTGACTCATTTCCCATAATTCATGTTTCCCAGGTCTTAGTGATTCAGTCTGGGTAGCTCCAGAATTTCAGGACTCAGCCCCAAAACCATACATGGTATCTATGGTAGTTCAGTCCAAAATAGGCCAGCCAATTTTCGAAGTCATTCCCTCTCCGTCTCCATGTGGCAGGACACATTTGGCCAACTCTTCTCCCCTCCAAACACAGCCAGTGAGAAGGTGTGGTCTGGCTGCATTATGTTCCTCAGGACTCCATACACCTTTTCTGTTCTGAGCCTCCTTTGTTCTGCTTTGAATGTCATGCATATTTGTTCCCTGGAGTACCAGAAGTTGGACCAACTGAGATGTGGAAACACCAGACAACACTTACCCCTGTAAAGGACATGAATATGCATTTTGGAGTACATCAGCAGGAGTAGAAAACAGTTCATCCTAGAGCAAGCTTACAGTGATAGATGATACTTACCCAAAAAACATTTCATTCTTGCACGCTAACAAAGGAACCTAACTTAATCTCTAGAGATAGTTTTATCTACCAGTTTATAAGATTTAAAAAGTGGAAGAAGAACATCCTCCTTCATTCTGTGACCTTAAAATGAAAAATACTGCAAGTCAGAAATACCAGTGTACTTAAAAACAGCTCACAAAGCATTCCAGGTCAACTGGAAAAGCTATTTTGAAAATAAAACTGTTTACAACAGCATAACTACATACAACTATCATGAGTGAGAGACGTGAAGTTATAGCATGTCTATATCATGTTTTGGAGACTCCATAGAGAGGGTGTCTGTAAAGAGACCTGTATATTTTTTGAACATTTGGATATCTAGTTTTGATCGCTGTTGTACCTTTTCTCATTCTAGGTTCCAGCGCTCCTTTGAGGCTACTCATGTACCATACTGGCTTCAAGTGGTACATCTGTTCCTTCATTATGCTCTGCTCAGGTCTTTAAATACCTGGAGCAAACCCCAGACTCCAGATTTACCTATTTTAATATAGCTAAACTATCTCTTCTCTACTTGGCAGTCACTGTTATTGCACAGACTTTGTAGTTGAAGGTCATAAATTTTTCTTTGTGCCCAATAAATGCTCTCTCTTAATAGGTTAATGCTTGCATGCTGCAATTATTTCAAACATGTGGGCACTCTGACACTTGCCATTAGCCAGTCTGCAACACACAAATGTATTGATCAAGTCAAAGATGCAATTCTGACTGGTGCTAATCAATGTATCAGTTCTCCAAGGGTTTTTACAGTGTAATGAGCAGGAAATATAAACACCACTGCTAAGTTTCTCTCTCTCTGGGGAGTAACTGAGTGCACTTACAGAAGAGCTGATGTACTGATTCACAGTAAAATGAAATGACATCTCCAAATAAAATTTTTATCTTAAGTATGTAGGTAAACTTTTGAAGAAGACTGATATGTAAATTTGCAAAGTTTGCAGAATAACAGCAGTTACTTTACAGCTGAGGAACTACTGAGCAATGGTACCTTTTGTTGAAAATTTTCCAGAGTTAATCAGAGCTTGACATTACTTCAGATCCACCAAGGAAACAAAAAGATGCAATAGGAATTAGTAGTTTCAAGTAATAGCCATTTTTATATGTCCAACACTGCTTACAAATACTAGCAAAGCTGCTCTCTGTATGCTGTCATTGAAGTGCAGCTTGCAGAAGGACTGCATTATAAACATAGTGCATTCAAATTTAGAGTTAAGTTTGAGGATCTCTTTTTCACACTAAATTTGTTGAGCCATTCTCCTTTGCATCTTTCATTAAATATTCAGAGTACAATACATATTATCTCCAGTCAGCAATGTCATTTTCCACCTTCAGTAAAGTTCTGTGCTGTCTCTGATAAGGTAGCAGTTAGAGGGCATCGATAAGCTACAGTTAGGATTTTGGGTCAGTACAAATCAGCACTGACCTCAGGGAGGTCATGAAGAGTGTCTGAGGTTACCTGAGGTTTAGGCAACACTGCAAAAATGATGCAGAGGAAGAAGGTCCTCTAAACTGTTGCTTACAGTGTGCCAGTTTGCCTGAAAAAGATGACAAAAAGTGTACTGTTATTAATCCCTACAGTGTTTACTGTATTCCTACAGTTACATCCATTTTATAATGACAGTATGGTGAGTCTATAATTCTTTTTCTTCTGGATCCCAAAGTGCATATTCCAAATCTGACTGTTAAACTCTTACATGTCTTAAAATACCTGAATCAGGCATCTTTAGATACAAGAACTCTTACTTTACAGAAATACACAGCTAAACACTGTCAGCAGCTGACCCATTTCTCATTGCCCACTCTATTTCATGGACAAAACTCCTTTTGAGAGGCACAAATGGAACCTAGGAATTCTTAATCCCAACATTCAATGTGTAATCCACTGGCACAGCGTGAGTCATATCTTTTAATGGCCAGTGTACATAGATACAAGTGTGTAACAGCTAGCAGCTAATGGGTTTACTCCTTTAATGGAGGAAGTCTTGGCTGCTAATCTGAAGGCCCTGGGTTCAAGCCCTACTGATGACCCAACTTAAATTGTTGTTTTATTAAGTAAAGACTTAAATATGATTGATATAGTTTAAGCTATTTAATCTTCCATTGTAGAATGATTAAGATTGATCCATCTGTTCTATAATAGAAGATTAATAAAGTTATGAAGCTAATAGTATAACAAGTGTTTTTGCTAATCCCAAGTTGTTGGGATAGTTCTCATCTGGGAGCAGTGAGGGACACAGCAGGAGGAGCAGTCCATCTCTATTAGGAGTGATTAGTACAACTTCAAGCTATAATTACTAGGATACATTTACACGGGAGACTGCTACCCAGCTATTAAGTATCCTTAAGAGGATGATCTTTTGTACCAAAAGGTCCAGCAGTTTTTCTGGCAGTTGAGAAGTTTATCTCTACTGAGTGCCTGAAAGGTCACTCAGTACTTCAGATGAATGACAACTTCTTTTTTTCCTTTTTTTTTTTTTTTTCCCTTTTTAAAAATTGACTTCTAACTAGCCCCTTAAATTTTAGATTGGCCTGAAATGGTCTTATTCATTTATCACCAATCTTTGAATGGAATGGCTTTTTCTCTATTTTTCTGCTGTATGCAAAGCCATTATCCTCTACCCTTTGAAGCTTTTTTATTACCAGGTTAACCAAGTCCCGTACACCTGGAGCATGCCTATATTCTGAAATACAATGAGGTCTTGAAACTTAGAGATGGCCCCAACTGTTTACCTCATTCCCAGATCTGAGGCACAGGTGGCTGAAAGTTGTATAAGGCAGCTGATTAAGGGATGACTTTCACTTCATCTGAGGCTTCTGATGAAATTCCAGTTAGTGGCCAGAATTCTTTTTAATTTTACATTTATTTTTAATAAATTTCAAGCTTGCATATTTTTCCCCCTGAATTATTTCCGTATAATAGTCCAGTCTTGTTCCAAATCAGCAATCCCTTCCAAATTTTCTTCAGCTGCAGAGTTCATTAACACACTTGGTTTCTGG
>VXAB01000046.1:121724-182986 GCA_013399175.1 Odontophorus gujanensis
AAAAAAAAAAAAAAAAAAAAAAGGCAGCTAAACTCCAACAAGCTTCGCTTTAGTATGTTTGCACAGCGGGAGCTGTTCTGGTAGATTTTTCTAATAGTTTGTGATTATGAGAAAGTCTTGGTTTTGATTTCAGTTTCAATAAAAGTACATTTTTATTTATTGTGGCAGAGAAGAGTGAGAGAACAATAGTTGCAGACTCACCTGGCAAAAAAAAAAAAAAAAAAAAAGGGGGGGGGGGCAAAAGAAAAACCACANGAGGGGGGGACAAGAAAGGTAGGAAATATTGTTTCTTCAAATTTCTGAAATTTGAGCATAACTCAAATATGACTGCTCAAGGTGGAAATGTGGAAGTAAGAAATAAGGTTATAAATTAAGATAAGAGATGAGGAAACATCAAGTATAAATATCAAATATAGAGTCTCCTAAAAACTTCTTGAGCATTTTTCCAAGCTTGCTGCCTTCTGATTCAACTTTTTATTCAGTTTTTTGAGAAAGAAATGAACAGAAACCAACTCAGAACTATAGTTAGTTTTGACATCTTATTTACTCAGCATGAGATAACTTTCAAATATAAAATACTGCTTTTAGATTTCCTTCTGAATCACAAGCTTTGTGTTTTCCCCACTTACCTCCTTTCCTGGCTGCAAGATGCATCCATTTCTGCCACAACAAAGCTTTGTCTTATGAGCAAAAATCAACACTCATGTCTATGCCTACAAAGAGAAACAAAGAGGAAATAGTTTTTGTTCCTTTTCACCAATCACAGAATCATCTAATGGGCCTTCATTTTATGATAAATTCAATCATATTTATAATTCTGTAATTATTCTACTTCGCATTTTAACTGACTTACTCTGTTAAATGACCTACTCTGTTACTCTGGTAACAGTTTTTGTTTGTTTGTTTATATCTGAAAAGCATATCTAGATTGCAGAGATCCTGACATGACAATTATAATTAAGCATTTCTGTTTGTGAGCATGTAAATCCAGACAACTTTAATTCAAGCAGAATGTGCAGCACTTTCTCAGGCATCACAATAAACAGCTAGTGAGTCTCTTGTGAGATCATGCAAGTGCTCACAGATCTGCATATGCAACAAAGAAACTAATGTACGTGGGTCAAAATAGGTACAATACAAAGCATGAAATGATACCTTTAAGATTAAACAGAGATGTCTCTGCGCTACAATGTTGTCTCTACTACTTCGACTGTTGTAGAGAGAGAAAACACTGTTTAAGAGTAAAAGCAGCTGCAGAAAACTTTGCAGAAAACTGCGCATCCTTCCTGCTGTTTCTTTGCTAACAGCAGTCTGCCACTAGGTCCGTTTACAAAATCTGCCATAAATAGTCTCTGAACTCAGATTTTACTGTTATAGGAAAACCAAGATTTGTGGCAGGCTATGGGGTGAATCCCACGTACTGTATCACTAGCACTGACCTTCTCCAGATGTATTTGCCCTATTTGCCTGTCAACGGTTTACCGGGCTGGTTTGGCCCGGTTCTGTGACGATTGGTGCGGGGGACACATGGACCCACGCCCCAGGAAAGGGGAAGGGGGAAAGGGAAAAGGGAAAAGGGAGATGGGCCTAGAAACAAAACAACGGCAACGATCTGAGGAGGAAAGCTAATTTACTAAATAAGATATCAGAAAGCAAAATAACACTTTCGCTCTGAGCAGAAACACGTAAAAATGCAAAGCATCATGCAGTCCTCTTGGGGAATGTAGTCCTTCTTCTCTTCTGAGACAGGTATAACTGGAACTATCAATGATCCACGGAGTTGGAGCATTAACTCTTTAACTCTCAATGCACTACATGATGTTATGATGTGGAATACCCATACCAAAAATCATGAAACCATGACATTGTCCAAGTACTAATATCATGAAATGTTATGTTCCCTGGATTTCTCTGCACTGAATTACATTTGGGATTATGGTTTTAATCCTGAAGAAGAGAAGCAGTCCCATAATCACAACTGCATTTAGACAGAGTGAGATTGAGGACTTCTGCTTCAGCTATCCCATAAAAAACTGGAAATAAATGAAACAGTTTCTGCGTGGTCCCCCAGGGTGAGTGCCACGCAGTCTACCATGGACACCCAGAAGTTCTCGTGTTCTTCAGACAGAAATATCAAAGCTGAGCTACAGCACAAAAGCTCACAGCCCAGTCCAATGGCTGAGAGTCAGCCAAGGTGGCAGTTTAATGCAGGATCTAAAAAGCCAACTGGTAATCGACAATGCCTATACACTGCCAAGCCACTAAATGCCTCCTAAAGACCATATCATGATTCTAACAGCGACCAGAATCATTCAGTTGTGAACTTTAATTTCATAGAATAGGCGATGGTAGATATCGGAGTTTTAAATCTATTTCCATTTCTGCATTCTGCATTTTCATGGCAGTGCATAACAATATCAGAAATAAAACTAGTTTATCATCACAGCTGCATAGAGATATAAGGCTACTCTGAGCAGAAAAATCGTTAATCAGCTCACATTATAAAAACTAAACATTGGATTGAACACCAAATACTTTGCAGAGTTTTCACTTTCTTTCACAAAAGAGATTAACTGCATTCAAGGTGTGCTCACAGACAAGTTATTCTAAATTGGACCAAAAATCATCAGCCACCTACAGTCTGAATTTGACCCCATTATATTAAACAAAGAGCCCTCAGAAATAATTGAGCTGGGAGCTGCACAACAGCCTAAACCCCTGCTGGCTGACAGTGTCCAGCAGAGAACAAATGAACCCACTACTAATGGTAGTCAACAGCTTCTTCAGAGGATTGAACTCATCAACCTCTAAAGCAAAAACAATATTCTGTCTGATCCTTTGGCAATCAACATGATGTAGAAACCTGGATATACCCTGAGCTACCATGGCTATTCTGAAATCAAAAATCAGTGAAAATTCAGATAACTACCTTGCCATCTTGCCATCTTTGTGACAAACAAGTCCAAGTATCATTCAGCACATAGGGTCCTGCTTACTCATGCACTGAAGGTGGGGGACCCTTGTGAGCCAACAGTCCAGCAGAAAGCCCTGCATCAGGCTCTGGATTTCTCCAGTAATGGCCACTGTAAGAATGGCTTAGGTGGGATCTATTTTTTCCTACTTTTCCATTTTCAACATAGTGGAGCATTACGTACCTCCTGCTCTAGAATAAATTGTGCAAGTCCACCGCTATGTGGTCTTCAGGCATAATAAGGAGCACTGCAAATGTGCAGGCACAAAAGCGTTGATGACTTTCTGGCAGTGGTCACTGCTATCAGCTAGGACTGGTCACATTCATACTGCAAGTTAATGGAATAAAAACAAGCTTCCTACCTAAATTAGCTAGGACAGGCAGCCCAGATGCTACGCAGTAAGAGAGAATTAAACAACGCCTGCCCCACTTGGACTCTGCAGCACGTGGTGATTTCTCTCTGAACATGGCATCTTTGGAAATCCTGCCACTCATTTGCAGAATTCACTGCTCTTCCTCCAGCCCTGAGCTGTGGGGCCTCCTGATTGGTGCTGGAAGGGGTGGGGAGCACAGAGACTTCTCTAATCTGAAAAAACCAGCTGCATGTGCTGAAGGAGCCCTGTTCTTGTAAGAAACTCTTTTTTGTATTTAAGTGTTATGGCAAATTTTTTCCTTGACAAATTGATCAGTTTAGCCCTCCTTGTGCTCTTGCCAGTGCCCTTCTGTGCACAGGAGCTCATGGTTCAACCCTGTGCTCCTGCACAGCCCAGCACACCGACAGTCTATCATCGACATCGCGCACATATGGTGCACCAATAATTCTGGTAGCACATAGCAGGTCACTCTGATTAGGGCTCTTTTGCCATACACTGTGTTTTGTCTTTTTTCTGCAACCGATCAGGGGAACTCAGAATTAATTAAATCTCTTGATGTACTGAGACAGCTTGTGGTGTAAGTGGTATGATATTAGAGACACTGAACTTGTTCGTTTGATTTCCTCTCTGCAACCTGAGCTCCAATTTAGTGCTGTATTTTCTACCCTCTTGAAGATTAATTACGGCACTAGTTAGCATGTCAGCTCACCTGTTTTCAGCTGTGAAGAGTGTAAGTCAGGAGAAACGTAATTCAGGTACTGCTTGGTTTTTGTACATGACCACTGAAAATTCAGTGGAAGATTTAGCAGTTAAATACATTTAGCTCTACAGCACTCCTTTCTTAAGGAGCGACTCAACCACCGCAAGGCTGCAGAACCTGGTCATGGCATGGGTGAAGCACTAGGACTGACATTTTAATTCTGCTTTCAGTATTCCCAGCCCCACTCCCAATAGTCAAGGAGTCTGGGAGTTCTGCAGTGCCCTGGTGACATGGCCAACAGTGCACATGTGACTCTGAACCCTGCACAAGGATACCAAGGCATCCTGCTGGCAGACAACTCTCCTCCAAACACTGCAGCACTGCAGTTGTTTGAATAGGGTAAGCACACAGAGAACTTAGAGAGATTCCATGTGATGGTGTAAGATGAGCAGCTGGCAGCAGGTCTCTGTGCCAGAAGTACAGCTCTGGCAGAGAGAGGAAGCACAAGTAGAAAACATAACCAGCTAGAGTCTTTGGAGATGAAAGTGGGATAGACACACTCTTTCACTTAGAAAATGACATGTTCAAGGAGGTTTAGTTTGTGCACTGCAGAGACTTCTTTGAAATGTAATTTAACAGAAGTATACTGATATTAATTTCTAAGACACTGAGTCAAGCTTATTTACCAATGGAAATCAGGTCTATTAATTCCCATCCACCTTCTGAGTACATAATTGGTGCAGGTTTACCCCTAAATGTAGCTCAGGTTTAAGACAATCTTGGTTAATGCATTTAAGTCCAGCAAACCCAAGTGCTAGCCACAAACAGAGGTTCAGGTGCTGCTGTGTGCTGCCCAGGAGAACAGAAAACTGCATCACAGCCTTCCCACTGGTCATCTCCTTGCTCTCAGGAACCCAACGAGTTCTGCAGAGAACCACTTCTTGCAATCTCAGCACTTAATCATATATAGTACAGAACTGCAACTCTCTGTCCTTACGTGTTGACAGGAATATGATGGTACTTGTTTTACATGTGAAACACTTAGCTATGATCACTGCAGTTCTTAGCATTATTTTTAATTTTGTCATTAATTTTGCATTTCCCATTGATTATGTTCTCCTGCTTAATAACATTGAAATTACAGAGTCACAGACCTTTAGGAGTTGGAAGGGACCTCTAGAGATCATCAAGTCCAACCCCCTGCCAAAGCAGCTCCCTAGACCAGATTGCACAGGTAGGTGTCCAGGCGGGTCTTGAATGTCTCCAGTGAACGAGATTCCACCACCTCTCTGTGCAGCCTGTGCCAGTGCTCCGTCACTGTACTGTGAAGAAGTTCCCATGCACATTTGTGCAGAACTACCTATGTATCAGTTTGTGGCCATTTGCCCTTGTCCTACCACCACACACTGCTGAGAAGAGTAGAGCCTCATTCCTTTGCCTTCTGCTCCTTAGATATTTATAGATGTGGATCAGATCCCCTCTGAGTCTTTTTTTTTTCAAGGCTGAACAGACCCAGGTCTCTCAGCCTTTCCTCATAAGAGAGGTGTTCCACATCCTTTGTCATCTTTGTAGCCCTGTGGTGGACTCCTAAAGGAGATCCCTGTCTTTTTCCCACCTTTGGTTTCTGAAATATCACCCTTACACAGCCTTTTTGCCACAAAGACACCAGTGATTTCTTCCTAGACTACCTCATCCTAGGGAGGCCACAGGTGGCTTATTAGGGTTGTAGTTTTCTTCCAGTAACTGTTCTAGAATCCTTCTACATTATTTTACTATTTCATTCTTAAGAAACAGCTTACAGCACCATCAAGAAACTAAAACAGTTGCCTCCAGGAATACTGTGAAGACTAGAATTTGTTTACTCAAGTTTCTTTTAGGTTCCTTCAGTTATACACCCTAGAAAAGCATCCAAGCAGAAGCGTTGCTGCCTACTTTAGCAGGGCACCAGGTTGCCTGTTAGAGACAACATGCAACAAGTCTTGCATTAATTCATACGTCCATCCCTTATCTTGACATCTGAAAATGGCACCTTCTGGCAGCTTCCCCTTTGGTATTGTCTTTCTTGTAAGGATGATATATAGTAGCAATTTTGCTTTATCTGCTAAGACCACCAGCAAAGTGGCAATCCTGTTTTTTCATTGACAGTGCTTTTGATAAGTGATTTGGGCTTTTTTTATTGCACGGTAATATTATGTCTGAAAAACCCAATGCATGTCTGAAGAAAAATAGGGATCCTTGATTTGTGTTGCCTATGTGCATTAGTAAGCATTTGTGAATTTTATATATTGATTCATGCTTTCAAAATTCTACTATTTTTTTCATATGTTTAAAACAGGCTTTGCCTCTGTGTTATTGTAGAACTTCTTACACAGGAGTTACTCATCATTTATCCATGTCAGTAGATTGGGTTTGAAGAAATTTTTAATTGTGATGGAAACCCTGAAAAGCAGCTCATTCCAAAACTAGCAATATATTCTTAGAAATTTCCTATGCTGAATAGCCCAATTTGAATTCCATTATTAATAGAATACATACAAACATATAATTTTCTTTCTATAAAAACAATGAAAATACAGCCTTGAATCTACTAAAAAGTTTTCATATTTCTCAGACAGACTCATGAGGTTTCCAAATCATCTACAAAAGGTAGTAATCTACTACCTAACATATTTGTTCTCAGAGGTAATTGAGATGTTTTAGAGAATATGGGGGAAATCAGGTAATATATTATTTATAAACCAAGAGTAAGCAGTAGTAAGTTTGCTCTGCTCTGGCTCTGAAGGATCCAGCTGATCCGGCTGCTTTTAGTTGCTGTTCTGAAGAGGAGGAGCAGGAGAGCAGCAGATCTCAGAGCTCCCCCTCCCTGGGGTGAGTGGTGGAAGATAATTAGGCAGAGTATCCAGTGCAGGGCTATAGTAGAGTAGCTAAGAGAGATATTTGTCATTGCTTGCTATCTTAATAATGCACCTTCTTACTGCATCTTTCCTAACATCTCTCAATTACTGTATAACTATGCTGAAAAGAAAAGAAAAGAAAGAAAAGAAAAGAAAAGAAAAGAAAAGAAAAGAAAAGAAAAGAAAAGAAAAGAAAAGAAAAGAAAAGAAAAGAAAAGAAAAGAAAAGAAAACTCTGCAATATAAAATATTTTCTAATGACAAAACTGATAAAGTATTTGATTTTCCCAGTGCAGATATTTCTACAACTAGATACAAGGTGTGTATTCCTTCACTGTGCTAAAAGAGGAGGAGACTCACTGGTCTTTTCCCCTAAATTATGTAGCACAGTTCAGAAGCTGGGAACACAAATATCTGTTTACAAGACCTGCCTTCTAGTGATCAGTACAGTTTGTGCAAGCCTTCTGTTGTGAGCAAATTAGTGAGCAAAACTGCAGGAGTCCATAGCTTGTTTGAATTACAGGTGTTCGTAACTCTCCATCTTGCACCATGTGAAGGTCATTCAGCTGCCTCTCTTGCCAGAGACACATGCTTCATGCATTTACATGAAAAGCAATGCTCAACAGGCAGTAGAAGGGTGGAGTTGTACCGTGCTCTGCAAAGTTTTGTGAATGCAGTAGCTTTCAAAGCAAAGAGGTGCAGGACCCTGCTTTTGTCTTCCTCCCACCCAGCTCCCAGCTTGTCCAGGTCTCTGAATGGTTTCTGGTGCAGCAGCCACTCCTCCCAGCTCTGTGT
Source organism: Odontophorus gujanensis (assembly GCA_013399175.1). Taxonomy (NCBI): domain Eukaryota; kingdom Metazoa; phylum Chordata; class Aves; order Galliformes; family Odontophoridae; genus Odontophorus; species Odontophorus gujanensis. The sequence continues at coordinate 129,458 of VXAB01000046.1, forward strand.
CATCACCAAACTTGCTGAGGGTGCACTCCATCCAGGTCACTAATGAATACATTAAACAATACTGACCTTAACCCAGTGCTGACCCCTGGGCAACTCCTCTAACTGGAGGCCTCCAACTTGACTGCTGCTGGTCAGAATCCTCTGAGCTCTGCCATTCATCAGTTGAAAAAGTTGAGTAAGTGGCCTTCCTGAATATGCCAGTTCCAACAACATCAACAGCCAACACCATTAGCAGCTGACAGCCTTACCCTCCCCATGCCACTTGTAGGTCTGTCTACACTGTAGCTGGTGTAAAGTGAAAGCAGCTGTAACACTGCTGGAAAAAGTCACCATGAGAGTGTTACAAAAAGGATTGTTACTTGTAAGTAGATCAGAAAGAACCCGTGAATTTTAGAAGTCAGGAATTTATCTTTCTGAGTTTAAATATGATAAATGCTAATCTATGGATGCTGCTAAGTTTAAGTTTTTTGTTTTGTTTTGTTTTGTTTTGTTTTTGAAAGAAGCTTTTACCTCTCATTCTCATATGTCATAACTTAAGACCATTTCTTCTCATCCAGTCACTCTTACCTGGGAAAAGAGGCCAACCCCCACCTCACCACAACATTTTTTCAGGGAACTGTAGAGAGAGACAAGGTTTCCCTAAGGCCTCCTCTTCTCCAAACTGAACAATTCCATTCCCTCAGCCACTCCTCATAAAGCTTGTGTTCCAGACCTTTCACCAGATTTCATGAAAGGAGCCCAGTACAAACGTTTTATGTGTATCATTTTCACCTCCCAAATGATAGTTGATGGAGGATTGTACAAATATATCATATCAAATGCACTGTTTTAGTGCATGTCCCTCAAATTTTTAAGCTTATCAAAGTAACAAAAAACATTATTAATAATACATCATAGCAAAAAATAATTGCAAAAGATAATATGTTAGTATCATCAGCAGCTGAAAGGAAAATAGAAGCGTTGAAGAAAAGGGTATATGTGGCTCTTGGGAAAATGTTCTAATGGACATGGTAGGAATGGATTGATAGTTGGACTGGATGACACTAATGGTCTCTTCCAACTTTAGTGATCATATGATTCTATGATTCTAGTATGAGCAACTCTGACAGAGTAATAATTTGGATATTTTTTTTTATTTTTTTTTTGTTTGTTTTTTTCTGTCTTTTCAGTCCAGCAAAGAATAAAATGTCTGAATTTTCCACAGAATGGAAATTCTGGCTGCCTATTCACACTTTAAATGGGCAGTGAGCCTCACTTCTCTATTAGCAAAGTGGCTTCTGATTTTTCTGTTAAAAATCCTAATTTCGTGCCCCTTACAAGCTGATAACAATTAGAAGGTTTCTGCATTAGGCATTAGCACACCTGCCTTTTTGGGAAATATGTGTTTTGATGTGGATGCAATCTCTGCTTGTGGTTAGTGTACTGGCAAATACAGCCGTATTGTACTGATGAACACCAAATTAGATTATCCTGGAAACTGCAGCAGTGATGACTTCAGTTCTGTAGGGGGATTGAGGTGTTCAAATGCCAACATGAGCCAAGGCTGAAGTCAGGCACTCGTCCCTACCAGATCTGATCCAAGCAATACACCCAATGTGGTCCCAGCCCCTGGTGTCCCTGGTAATGCAGATTTACTGATGGTGCAACATGCCCACAAAACATCTCATATGGTGAAAGCAGAGCCTAGTAGAGAAATACAGAGGGGATACTGCTGAGAATAGCAGATGATGTGAGCTGGGTGGGAATCCCAGCCCAACCCTGGCAGTAGCCCAGCACTGCTCTGGAAATCTGGAACCGTGTTCTGGTTACACCCTGCAGATCGTGGGGCTGTCCAGCCCTGCAGGCCCTTTCCCAGGCATCCTACACTCAGACACATCTGCACGCAGGAGGCTGTTGCCAGCTGTGGTGTGGGTTTTGCCATCAGAATTGTGGTGCTGGCTGTGCAGAAGCACGGGGGCCAGGACACACCAGGGGTGATGCTGGAACACCACTTGTGTTTCCATAAAGGGCTGGCGACACACTAGGCACAATGGGGCTTTGTCTGTCCTTGGAGTGACCAAGCACAATGCACGTTGCCCTGCTGGCAATGCTTGGAGGAACTGAAACACTCAGTGTGGCTCACAGGTTTGGTGGGGAAAGCTCCTGGACGTCTTTCCTCCCATAGACAGACATGGCCCCCTCCCACTTCGGCAACACAGCGCAGGACTGTTTTATTATAGCTCTGTCACTTCACACAGCCTAGTTTTATTTCAATAATAAAAATATAGAAATATAATTAGCATCTTTGTTTTGAGGCGCCGAGTTCTTAAATTGCCATGTGTGACAACAGTTATGGCAGCGAAATCGTTAAAATCATGTAAATGCTTAAACCGCGTAGGCCTGGGAGATTATAGTTTCATTAGAGAAAAGGCTATAAAGTTAGACCTAGGTAATTACCTTTCCCATTAATGCTAGAAAATTCTTTGCTCCACTGAGAAGTGATTGTGGTGCATCATGCCTTCTGTGCTTTTACATCCAAGCGGCAGGAGCCTTTATTTCATCAGCACAAACGGCAAGGAACCAGCAGCAGCCTTCCAGGTGTACTTTGCAAATTGGGGTTTAAATGTGGAACACATCAAATTAAAATTCAATATTAATTATTTTGTCTTGCTAGGAGCCTGAGTAGTTTAAAGCAGCAAGGGTAATTGTCTAACTCATTGTATGTGTCTACAGCGAACTTAATCATTATGTCAGCTTCCTAATAAAAGGTTATTATAGAAACAAAGATCCCAATTTTACATATGGTAGGCAAGGGAGAATTCGAAGAGCTAGTCTCCAAGGTAGTCTTGAGGTTCTTGACAAATGATGCCCATGCTGTGATCAGATACTTAACAAGAAATCTCGTTATTAACTAGGCCTGTACAGATAATTAGCACTTGAGCTTCAAATTTTAAATCTGGCTTGAGATGTATAATTTATCAAAAGCCCTAGCTCGCTGTCAAAGTCCTATAATAAGGCAGTGTTATTGATGAATTGAGATTAAGAGCAGATTGAAGAGAAAATTAGGCCACTGGTTAGTCTGAAAGTTCTGATTTCAATATTTGCAGTATTAATTTGGTATTATTTTGGTAAATGGATGAGACCCCCAAGTGCTGCAAGGTATAAAAGAATAAACTGTGTGTCGTTGTTCTAACAAAAAAAGTATTGTTGGCCGGACGTTCAATTTTGCAGCACCAGCAGCCTGGTTAATAAGCTTCTTTACAGGATAAGCATACCTGTTTTTATTGCATTAATTTATTACAGCACATAGAGAGCGCTGGGCTTTTAGGCAGAGTTGGAAAACGTAGCTTCTTTACATTAAAAATTATATCACATTAGACTAATTATGACAGAGTGTGCCAAGCCCTAATTTAGCTGTTTCATTTTTATCTGCAAATTGTCTTTCAAGCATTCTTTATCCTGGAATGCAGATAAGCACCATTTATGTATTCAAGCTACATAAAAAGTGCAATCTTGTTTTAACGATCGCCAGTAGCACTTCATTGTGAGTGGCTCCAAGGAAAATGAAAGAGTTACTGTATGCAATCTATCTACAGTAAACCACAGCTGCAGAGGTGTGAGATACACAATCATGGTCCTTAGCAAGCTAGATCTTTTTGATACGCATCATAAAATGTCACTTAGAGCAATATCTGATCTCCAGAATTATACGAGGCCATACGTAAGGTTGGGATGAGTTCTGTTAGTTTTGTACAGGGTTTAATTCTCAGCCCAAGCTCACAGATCATCCTAGAAAGTCACTGTGCTTTACCATATATCACATCTAATATATAACCAGAGCAACCACAGATCATAGTATACATCTGATGCATCACACCAATATCCTCCAGCAAAATAATAACGTCAATCGCCGCCTGTTTCCATGAAACTTTGCGCTGAAAATCCCGTGTACTGCGTTATTGGCAGCAGCTCCCTTCCTCTCAGTTTGCAGCTGTCCAATGGGGTGTGCCAAGTCACAGCAGGACCTGAGGAGTGTTTGTATTCAACTGTGGCACTGTGCATTATGGAAATCTGCCGTGTACGTTGTGCACTTGCAGACAAGCGGGATTTCCAGGCCCGGTGGGGCTCCCCGGTGCCAATGCCGAGGTAGTTTGATGCTTGGCAAATTACTTTGGGCTGGGAGCGGGTGACAGAGCAAAACATATTGTGTTAGCTTTTCTGTCAATAGCATCTGAACACTGACTTACAATGGAATTACTTTCATTCTGGTCTTGTCTCCTAATTTTAATTTTAGGATTGATCAGATTTTGCAGTCAGGTATTTTTTGGTGATGCTGGAAAGCAAACCCCTTTCCTCTTTTCTTTTAAATAAGGTGTTATTAAAAATACAAGCAACAAACTGTAAACAACTTCAGCAGCTTTTGCAAGCCACTGACTGATGGAAAACATCTCATATTTTTATACATACATTATAATCATTTTAAACAGCTTAAAATAATTCATTCTTTTAGGTTTTACTCTGCCATGCACAGTGGAGCAGCACTTTGCAGGGCTGCTGGAGCCCTGCAGGATGTTTAGTAGACCCGTATGCCACCCAGACAACAGGAGCATGCAGCACTCAGCAGATAGAGAGGCAATTTGTACTTCTGTGGTGGTTTTCATTGAAGGTCTTCCAGGTGTTACTCTGACCCTATTTACTCTGACTGTACTTCTGTTGTGCATCAGTGCAAGCTGGGGCCAGGAGACAGATCTCCTTGAATTAGGACTGCTTCGGTGTAAGAGGTAAATCTGGGGAGCTCTTATAGGGTCACTTAAGATAAAAGTGATCTATAAACTATACTCGGAATCTAATTAGAAAAATAACTTAAGGAATACTTCATCCCTTTAAGTGATGTTTTCAAGGGTGTTCAAAGATTTTTTTATTTTTATTTTTTTAATGTTTAGGTATTTCCCAGTTCTGAGGGAATATGGGTACATCTTCGCCAAACAGGAGCACTGTGTAACACCGTGCACCGGGCCCATTTGGAGCTCATAAGTAACCTCTCTCTAGTAAGCCCAGTCTGGCAGTCCTTTCACACGGGGCATTCCCGCAGCGCGGAAGGGAAGCTGCGTGCACAGTGCGCAGTCTATGTTTGATTGTATTCGTATAACAAACAGAGCAACGATACGCTACCTCCCACGAACTGATGCAAGAAATAACAGCCGCCTTAAGGGAACTGCAGGCACGCATCTAGAAAGAAAGAAATTAATGAATATATAAACAAAGATTTTTTTTAAGGCGCATCCTGGCGGCTTGCACTACAACCCGCCTCGCCTTCTGGACATGCCCCCCCGCCCACCGGGACAGCCGCCCGCTCCTCGCTATGCCGCCGGACGCCGACAGGGGGCGCCCGCGCACCGCGGAACCGCACGCTCCGGGGCGCAGCCGGGGCCGGGCCAGGGGCACGGGGCCGGGGCGCAGAGAGGCGGCTGGTGCCGGGTCCCTTCTGCTTTAACCTCAGTCGGACCGCAGCGCTCTGAGCGCGGGTTTGGTCTTTTTCTGAAGAAAAAGGGGAAAAGCAGACGCCTGGGAGGGAGGGACAGCTACGGTCTGAGGCAGGGCGCGCAGCTGAACTTCAATCAAATAGAAGTTTCGTGGTACAGCATGAGATAAAATAATGCATGGCTGTTGCTTATTGTGTCGCAGTGTTATGGTTGCAGTTAGATCAGACCAGCTATTTCCAGGGCATCTCCTGCTTGCCGGGACTGCAGTATTCGAGCAACAGAAGACCGCAGAATAACTCATTTTGTTGTAGGTGGTCGTAACTCACAGCACCACTCTGTTATACAAATGAAACTTTTGCAGTTCCCTTATTTCTAAAACATACGTGGAGTTTGGCTTCTCTCTCTCTTCCTTTTTGCTTTCTTTCTTCATTTATTTTTCTATCTTTTTAATAAAATGATTTGGGAAGATGACTGTCCAGAAAGCTCCGGGCATTTTCCAAGTGGGGAACAGCTCTATAGTCTGTGACAATGAGCAGTGGTTGATGAGTTAGTTCTAGAGGCTTCTGAATTTTAATGATGTTGGAGATGATATTGTGTGTCCTTCAGCTTGTTAGAGTGACACCAGCACTCCATAAATCATAATACCTGTGTATTGTAAAATCAATACAAAAGTGCTATCTCAGCGCTAAACCTTAATAAGTTTTTCAGTGCTCTAACAGCTTAAACTTTGCTGTAATGCCATTGGACCTGTAGGTTAGGATCAGAGCATGCTTAATTTGTTTTGTAATGGAGACTTTTCTTTAACGAAGGACCGATTAGTAAAGCTTTGGTTGCCACTCTGGTGATCAGTTGGCAGAACAGCCTCCTCAATTAAACTAGTGTATCTCTGTCCTGAAGCAAAAAAGCAGGCTTAAACAGTCAATAAATGTTAATCCAGTCAGAACCTGTCTGTGGCTTTGAAGGCTGCTCATGAGGGGTTTTTCAAATCACATTTTTTTCATCTTGTTTTAAATATGGAGGTCCCCATAGAGCTGGGACGTAGAGAACAAGGCCTCCCACAGCTCCATAATAAGGTCTGGCATACTAACAGTTCTCCGCACAGATCTGTCATCTGTTTGTGTGCCCCTCCTGTCCCTGTGCACCTATCTGTGCATTTACTGGTCATGAAAAAAGTAACCGGAGGTTTAAATTTCATGCATATGTAAGAGTAAAAAGGGTGCTTTAAAATCTTTATACAAAACAGGTTACTGTGGATGTGTAAGATTTTTATTGTTTACAAATAACACCCACCCCCCCCCCCAAATTCTCCGTGTTATTATTTTTTCCTTTGTGAGATGATTCACAGGGGAGGAAGTTTACATTTGTACATAGACTGCAAAGCACATGTGGGGAGTGTGGAGCTGCCAAACAACTGTTCTGAAAACGAGTACACGAATAAGTTGAACCTTACCGGAGTTGTTGTTGCTCTCTGGTATAGGATAGGTTTCTCCCAAAGCACTGCCAGTTATTTATCTAATTCTATTTTTCATTCATGCCTGCTTGCTTTCTTTTCCTATGGACAGGAAAAAAAAAAGTGAGTGGATAACTAAAAGCAGAGGGTGATTTAAAAGAGAGTTGGCTGGTAGAGCTGGGAGGGAGATGTGGATGAAAGAAAGAGAGAATCCTCCATCTTTATATGCTCTAAATGCTTTCCATTTGGTGCAACACAGTTGTTGCTACAAACTTCCTGTCCTCCCATTTTTCCTGTTTTACTGTTGTCCATACCCATTATCCCTTCAGCTGCACACGTAGTTATGCATAAAGCGTTAACAGACATGGAGAGTGCATTAAATTTAGCCTAAGCATAACTGGCATCCCCTTTTTCTTGCTTTCTATAATTTACCTTTTGTTCATCATTGGAAGACTGAGAGCTTCAGACAACGAGATGAAAGGAGTTGTATGAGTCACTATACTGGAAATGGGAATTTCATATTAAAGAGAGGCAAAAGAGGGATGCTTCCCCTTACAGAGGGCCAAATTCACAGTGGACCTTAGGGTGATGTGGTTGGTGCATCACAGGCGTATAAAACTCCAGGAGAGGCAAGCAGCACTGTGAGGTGATGTGTTGTGCTGCTTCCTGCTGGCAGTCACAATGGCACCAACCACCTGATGGCCTCAGTGTAAGGTGTGCCAAGGAAGAGGTGGATAACTGTAGCACTGGAGGCACTATTATTAACTACATGCAAGTTGCTTGCAGGTACTGATTTACACATATACCCTCCACACTTGCTGGTTTGAAATGATTGGGTTCTGATAGACAGTATTATGGGATATTTAAATACCAACATATGCATTTTTAAATCTGCTGCTTTCTGGTCACAGAAAAGCAGGTCGTGGTGTCCCTGTCCAGCCTGCATCAGGCAGGGTCACATCCAGCCTACAGTATGCAATACTATTGCAAAACAGTAGCTTGAAGCTGAGATGCAATACGGAATATACTTCGTCCTATTCTTTGCTCCATTTGTGTTTTCAGGCCCATCCTCCTTTCTAGTCACTGAAGTCAGACCTGTTTACAGGTGTGTGCCCTGCTCACCTCTTGTGCCCCTGATGTCAGCACGGTGCAAGCGTCCCCCCCAGCAGCCAGCATCGTGCAGCTGGGGTGCAGATTGATCTTTGTCTCCTGTTAGTCTCCTGTGATCACAGCAAAGGCACTGACAGCAGACTTCGGGTTCCTGTCCAGGCAGTTGTGTGCAACCTTGCAGAAATCAGAGAACATTCTTGCTGAAATACAAAAATCAGAACTGCTGTCCACAGTTTTTGATTCATTAAAAACATGAGCAGGGCAAGTGAAATGAAAAGGGTCAGACAGCATCTTTCAGATGGAACAGAGCAAGTGAATGGACTCCAAACAGAAAAAAAAGATACCTTGAAATACTTGGGGGTGCTTATCCAGTGCGTGGAGCCCCAGAAGCCATGAAGTCCTGGGAAGTATCAGTGCAATCAAATAGATATTGGCATCCTGGAAGTCCTGCTAATGCACAAAAGATTTTCATAAATTATAGTGAATTATAATACATGAATTGTTGCATTTTTACATCTTCAAGTGGGATGTGGTGATAAAGCCTCACGTTTCTTTCATTTTTTTACTATCTGCCACAAAAAGCTGGGCCACCCGTCCCTAACTGCATGTAGTCAGTCAGTTCATTTAGTCAGCTCACTCTAAGATTTAAGAAAGCAGGACAGAAGCACACAGGATGCTGAGTGCTGCTGAATGCAAATCAACAGGAGCAAATACCTCTTCAAATAAACACACGGGGTATTTTCTACCACTGAATACATGCTAAATCATAAAGTAATGCACAGTGCACCAGGTTTGTTTGCTCTCCAGCCTGTGCTGGCACTTGATGAGTAACTGTGTGGTCACAGCAACTTCCTGCAAATGGAGAAAACACAGAAAACTCAAATAATTCCTCAATGTCACAAATGGAGTATGTGCCTAAATCAGCACACTGCATTCCCTGTGCTCCCTCACACTTCTGCCCTGGAGTGCTGTTAGGATACCCACAGTAGCTCTTCAGAGTGCTGCTTCTTCAGCAGCTGGAAACTCCCAACAGCTACAGTGGTCTGGGCAGCCTCAGTAATTGCGAGACACTCCAAGGCTCTCCCAGAAATCCAGAAGTCTGTTGTTTCAGTGAGCTCCCAGGGCCAACCTTGGGTGGCTGCAGGAGGTGAAACTTTAAATACTACAGCCTTATAAAACATCAGCAGACACGTATCTGAAAGCCTAATGATCAGTTTACCTTGGCTTAATTGGGTTTATGTGTTCAAGGATATTCTGGCAAGGAAAGAGGCTTACTGCTCTTGGAGAAAATTAAAGCTGGAACAAAATTCTGCTGATGTGATGGAGAGCCTGAGAGCATCTCTGCATGAGAGCCAGCTCTGGCTCCTTTCACTCACAGGGGTGGGCTGAGCCCAGCTATCCTACTTGTTCACCTCTCTTTTTGAGGTGGTGGCAAAACTCTGTGCTCAGGAAGCTGGCTTAGGGCTGCTTTCTCCTCCTCTTTCTCTCCTTTCAGATCTCATCTACCCTTTGCAAAAAAAAACCAAACCAAACCAAAACAAACAAACAAAAAAAACCTGTGATGAATAGAGTTTCGAATTGGCATATAATTGGTTATTCTACTCTATAATATTAATTTTCATCTTCAACTGTTCATTGATTGAAGAATACTGGATGTGGATTGTTAGTTTTCTTCATGACACGTATATTGAAGAATGATTTGGAGAATATGTTAGTGCCTATTGATAATGTTTTCCATCTCCTATCTGATTTTAGAGTGTTGTTTATTTGTTTTTTTTTATTATTATTATTATTATTTGCTGCCCTGGAATAAGTGAAACTAGCTCCTGTGGCTTTTATTTTTTACCTTTCTAGACATCTTTTCTAATAATAAAATGTTACAAAAATTTAAAGAATTTCAAAGCTTATGTGTTAAAATGAAGAAGACTCCCTTGAAGAAAAATGAGTCACCTACACCCATATTACCCATCTTTCTGGTCTCCTTTCAAATATTTCCACTTCTCTCTCCATGCTGCAGTATTTCCAGGTGAGTGTTGTAGGTATCCTGAGTTTGTTGGGGCTCCTCTACTGAGCACCCTGAAGCTGAAAGAGAACAATCTGCAATAAGGTTATTAACATGGCTTGGTTCACTTCAATGTTTATGGGTCTAGAGGGGGTATGCCACACTTCCCAGCAACGTGTTCACCTACAATATGGAAATTTAACTAACACTGGTTGATCCGCAGATCTGAGAGGCCCTTTGGTTCAACCCATTGATGGCTTTCCTACCTGGTCCATATGCCGCTGCAGCTCAGGGGGACACCGACCCTGGGGCACAGTTGTTCTGGGGACTCCGAATTCCAGTGCCCTCATATTAGCTTCTCTGTCAGGACCTTTCCATCAAGGCTGCTGGATGTTGCTCAGAGCCAGGATCACACCCTGTGAAATAAGATCAACGTGCAAGTGCAGCAACCTGCTTTCAGACTTTCTTTAAGAGGTTATAATTTAAAGCAAAAAAAGCATCACGAGGCTGTATGCTTTTCACCTCAAATCTTCATACTTTTAACAATTAACTCGCTGCAAAGACTGCCGAAGAATGTAACTGCACTCATGTAAAAATCGGTTCATTTTATTGCTGTCTTCCAAGAAGTAGCAAAATTGATTTTAATGAAAATTTGTATTTAGGAAACAATCAACAAACCACACACATAACCACATGCACAGCTCAACATGATGCTGGGGTGAGCCGTGGCATGCCAAGCTGCTGCCTGAAGCAAATTTTTTACAGCCAAGTTATAAAGCCCTGAAAAGGGGGTTTTATTGTGGAAATGCTGACAGAACCAGAGTGGTGCTACTGGCTCCCTCTCTAATTAGTCCAAAGAATGGAAAGTTATATTTTGCAATATGTGGTAAGCACTATTGTCCTGATGTTGCTGGTTTAAGCCAGAACTGTGGGCTTAATTTGGTGTTACATATTCTATTACAAGTTTGAAAAGGCAATGTGGACCCTTTTACCGTCATGAAGTGTGAGGGCTTTCAAGCAGCAATCTTGATTTGTACTTTCAATTATATAAATATTAAAAGGTGCAGTTTGGGTTTGTTTTTGGTGACAGTAGCAGATTCCTGCTGTGTTCAGTCTACTTTGAAGAATACGTGGAGTCCACATGGTGTTTCTTGCATGTTTTCCAGAGACTACTTTTAAATTCCTTCAATAAAAGTTACTTTTATTCCCGTTTAAGTGTTTTGTGGTAATGTTTACAGAGAAACATCCTGCCAGCAGACAAAAGTAAATAAAAGACAGGACAGCAGTTACATAAAACACATCATGTTACTACTGCTCCCCACCACCTGTACTCCCCCATCTCTGCTGGTAATTACACCTACCTGGGCTGGTGCCCTTGGTTTTGCTGATGATGGCAGAGGTCATTTACCCCACCACACAACCATTTGTTGCTGCAAGGTTGTCACAGTGTCACTGTGCTCAGGCAGTGTCTACGCTTTGCCATCCTTTGAACATCAGTCGTTTGTTTGTAAACTAGGACTGTTATTATGCATCCTATTGTCCTGCACTCCACTGCGCTGACCACCCTACAACTAGTAAAAATAGAACTGTCATTTCTCTGAAGATAGGACAACCAAAAAGGAAATGGATAACTGCAATTATCAGACTGCATAGACATATCAAGAGTGCCTTAAAAACATGTGTAGTTATAGGCAAATGGGTTGATCCACAGATTCAAATGAAGCATCTACCCAATTAAAATGAAGTATCTACCCAATTCATTTTGCTCATTTGTTTATTTGTTCGCATTTTTCTTCCCCTAATACGGTATCTATAATGTATTGAAGAATATCACCCACATAACTGCCATTTTACCCACATAACTGCCATTGTTTCTACTGTGCCCATGAGAGGAGGGTCACATTAAGGTTCTAAACACCCCTGTATATTTGTGTTAAATATACAATTTTTACATAAAATTCCTACAAATCTCTATTAGTTATTATACAGCCAGGATAAATTCTGGTGTTTACACCTGAAATCAAGCCATGGTAAACTGTTCCTTCATTTCAGGTTGCAACTCCAGATTCATTATAGCCCCTCCTGTTATCACCAACAACGTTGTACTTAGTGTTACAGAAATTACAGGAGGGGCAACTAGAAATTAACCCATTCTCTTCCTTCCAGTTACTGCTTTTTTCCCCATCCATTTGCAAGGAATACCTGACCAGTACTTGACAGCACTGCAAAGGCTTCAGTGCTGAATTTAGCATGTTTGTTGAGATTACACTAAAGGCAACAGCGGATTATTTTCTAAGTGGTAATTCTTAACACAGTAATTTGTGTTTGTTCATCAAAGCTAGGTCTCAATTTCCTTCCTTCCTGTATTTCATTTGCCAAAGGAGGCAGCCTCTCAGGAATGACCTGATGGGCTTGAAGCATCACGATTTGACTCAACCAGATCTGACCCAATAGATAACAGTGTTAAGAATTAGATCACCATCACTGAATGCATTAAGATCTACAGTGTACAGTAACTCAGTCTGCTGAGAAACCAGGCTGGCTCTGATTGATAATGCCATTTTGATGCTCTGACTTTTGGGTCACTTAACAAAGCAGAAAACAACCTGTCCACTGGTTCTTCTGGCTCTGATGAGGCAGAGTGGCACTGGCTGCAAGTCAGCACAGTGTTTAACTTAATCCATGTTCCCAAACGCGGCATCAATACAACAATAATAAAAAATACCTTCAAAGAACCCAATTATTCTTTATAAAGGGACTGCTGTCAAGGCCACATGTGGATCTTCTGTGAGTCAGTGGGGGTCCTACCAACATATGATCCCCTCTTGTCTCAGCTCCAATGCACAGGTACATTTTAAAATCCACCGAAAACTATGCACAGCAATGTCCAAATACTCTGCCCAAAAGTAAGTACATAGAGATGTCTGCCCACTGCTGAATTATGAGCTTTCCTTCGAGCTTGGAGGAGATGGAAATGAACTTTAAAGATTTCTTTCAAAGGATGAAGTAATTCAAGAAAAGGAGAATATTTTTGGCGTTAATCTGAACTTAACATATGAAAAAGAAAGAATCAGTGGTACTTTATTTTAGGGGATCCAATGTCATCTCATTTAGAGGAAAGAAGCATCCTCATTGACAAAGAAGTTTTTCTTAAATGCTGTATTTGCCATTTAATGTTATGCAGTAGGTAAAAGACACAGGTCTGGTATGAGAGCATCCATGAACATAAACGGGATTATTCTACATCAGTTTACAACAAGCTGAAATTTGGCTCTGCATTTCTGGGGTTAATACAAGAAAATATCCAATATAGCAGATTTCTGTGACAGCAGATCACAAGGTTTTCTTTCAACCAAGAGGTCTCAAAAAAGTAGTGGGTTACTTACTACATGCAAGTAGACCAAACTGTACAACACACATTTCCTTGTCAGACTTGCTCACAAAAATAAATATTCTGAAATCCGGAGTAGGAGGAGTGAAGCATTTGCCCAAGATCTACTGTCAAAATAAATAAAGAAATAAAATGAGATGAAATGCTATTAAAAGTGAATTGTGAATACTGATAAAACCAAGTATAAAACACACAGACATGAGAAAATATTTTCTGTTATGTTATCCATGAAGCTGATAATTGGATTTTGTTTATTAAGTGCTTTCATTGTTAAAGCTCAAATATATTGTTATTTTTTGAGAGAATTGGCAAATGCTTTTATTGCTTTATAAAATATTATTGAATTTTATTCTATAAATCTAATCTGTTTATAGATTTTGAGGGTGTTCACCCACATATTTATAAGCATGCATAATTAATTTCAAGGTGTACCAGTTCTTTTCTCCTAGTGAAGAACAGATTTCAAAAAATTCAGCCAATCTAATATACAAATCTGTAAGTTGCAACTTAATGTGTCTAAATATCTTTAGTCTGGAAATCCCATAGGAGGAGAAGTTCATGCAAGATTTCCAGTAATTCCTGATCTCAGCCATGTGGAAATATGCTATAAGCAGCTTTCCCATGCTATTTACTCTTCCAGACCCAACTAGGGAGAGTCATAGTAATTAGGGTTTTTACTACAGTATGCAGTTACAGCAGACGAAAAACATGATTAACTGAACAATGATGAATTATATGAAACATTTTAATATAAAAACAAATCACTAATCAGAAATCTCAAATATTGAGAGTGAATCCTGTTTGACTCACTTTCAACTAAGGTTCAGCCTGGCTTGTAACTGATCTCAGCTGAATTCAGGGTGACCATGGTAGAGATGAGCCCATTAGGTGTGTGCTGACAGCACCATTTCCCGGGTAAAAGTGGCATAGCAGGAACTTTTATTGGCAGAAAAAAAAAATGAAGAGTGGAAACAAATTCTCTTTAAGGGGTGAGATTGGTAAGACAGCAGAGCTCTTATATAGAAATATCCCCACGGGACACCAGGAGATGTCACCAGCCCCAGCCTTCTGCATACCTGGGGTCCATTTGATCCTTGTGATCTGTAAGGCACCAACCAGAAGAGAGGGCAGCAGAGAAATAAGCTGCTATTTAAAATGTTCCATTACTTTGTTCTTGGAGATGTATCTTCTGCTTTCACTGGTATCTATCACACATATCAAGATGCTTTTGTGGACACAAAATTAAAGCAAAGCAGGGCAGGTTACATGCTTTTTTCTTCCTTGAAAATTCATTTTATACTTGCTACTTCTCAGGAAGAGTGTGAGCTATAAAATTTTTATGTGTGTATTAGAATGTTAAAAGCACTGTAGTAACAAGCCCTGAGTTTTAAATAAAATATAAGTACTGAGTCCTCTATTAGGAATGGCGTAGTGAAGTCTCAGAGGCTCACTCTAAAAATTAAGGACCAGTAGCCATAAACTCAAATAAAACACCAGGAGCTGGGAATACCAGAGGGATTACCAATAGTAGCACTGCACATATGAGTTCCAGTGATAATGGACGAAAGATTCAACCAATACAAATTGGATTTGGAAGTTGCATATGGCTGTGCATAGGGCCAATTGAGCTGTGGGGCCTCCAAGACCCAGAGGAAATAGAGGCAGCCCAAAACAGAAGATGCTGCATAAAGGAACCTAAAAATGACCCTTGTCTGCCCTACTAACAGAGCCCACAACTGGGTTCCCCAGCAGAACATAGCCACAATGTCCAGACGATGGACTGCAAGCCCCTATGGGTTTACCAGTTTAGGACTGAAACTAGCACAACTACCTTTATACAGCGATGTAACAACATGTACTGTAGCTGAAGCACCTGGTGCCCTGTGGGTAACTCATTGAAGTGGGTCTGTTCCTTGCACCCCAAAGTTTACCGACATCCAGAGCAAAAGTTGCTCCTGAATAACTTGGACAATTTGCAAATTTTACTCTCAGAGCAATTCTCACCTGTTTGATGTATATTAAACCTGTATCTACATAGTACCTAGGAATTTATCTCATTTATGTAGAAGACTGTAAGTTATCCAGAGTACATACTGGTTTTACAGTGTGACTCTCCCAACTCCTCAACACTTATCTGTTTGTAAAGGAAGCACTGGAAGCACACTATTCTGATCTAATGGACTTCCACCTCTATTTCACATATACCCTTCACGTCTGTAACAAACACAAACAAAAACAATTTTAAGTCATGATTCCCTGGAACACACATCCAGTGCTACATACTGACTAATAGGATAACTGTTCCGTGTTAATCAATAGAGAGAGAACAGCAGACAAAATATGCTACAATAAGCAGAAAATTAATTACTCCAAAAATGAGTAGAAAGAAGCAAATACTACTGTGCATTCCTTCTGTTCCTTCTGTTAAAATTTTAATGACACGTTCCAAATGTTTAAAACATTAAAAAAAAAAAATAGAAAACGTGGAAGGCTATAATCTACATACTTTTCTTTTAGGGCTTTTTAACACATCTTCTAAGGAGTCCCAGAGATGTTAGCTAAGCCATTACATGTAATGAATCTTGGCATAAAAGAACAGCACAGCAGCAGCTACACAGGAAGCAGCATGTACAATAAATTAACTCAAATGCAAACCAAATTCCCCTTGTTTATCATGTATATACAGCACCAGTGCTCAAGATTCCCTCCAGAAGTGCTGGATTGTGTATAATATTACTCATAGCGTAACAAGGTCTCATTCTGTCATTGCAATTGCATCTTTCCTCAGATGATGAAGTGCAGACGTGGAGATGGAAAGGTTGTCCAAAGAAATAAAAATATCAACAGGTAGACTATAGACTAGGTGATCTTACCTGTGCTGAAATACAAGGTTTTGCATCCTCTTCCCAATGCAATGGTGGGGAGGAGTTCATCCAGCTCAGGAAGGAGAGCTCCCTGCACCAGAAGTGAGGCAAAACCAATGTTATTTGAGAAATATATGGCTCTGCAGCTATCTGCTCGGCTGCCTGAGGTCCTCAGAGTGACACACTCTGGCTGCACATTACACTTTCGATGACTGAAGAGTTACCAAGAGGCACTGAGTGCAAAATCCATTGTCAGAATGGTATCTCCTCTGTAGTCAGTTTGATATCACAAGGAGAATGGAAGCATCTCTTTATCAGCTTAATGTAGAGTGAAAATGATAATTAATTGAAAGCTCTCAGAGATTTGAAATTTTGGAAACAATTCTGAGAGCACGAGAAAAAAGTTGCGGAAATATATAGGGTTATCTATTGCATCTTTCTGCAGCATGTCACATCCACTAGCAGAGCCACAGTTTGTGCTTTGCTGACAGGAAAAACAGTAATTATTGTGCATGTTAATAAATACAGTGTATCCAGCTCCTAGTATCTGACATCTGCTTACACACTCACATATAGATGACAACCTGCTATCGTTTTAATTAGTCAAATTTGAGCATATATGGCAACCTTTCTGTTACCATATACCTGTTATTTGAAAAATAATTCTTCAGTACAAATATTGCCAAGCAACAGGTAAGAACACAAAACGTTAAATATTTTCACAAGACCCACCCTCACTTGGGTACTTGTTACCCCTTGCAGCTGAAAGATTCTGTGAGAATTTGTGTATCAGCCATGTTAGTTTTCAGCGGCAGGATTTGTACATAGCAGAGAGCCTCTGGATCTTGTTAGCTCAGGGCAAAAAGTCATGCTTTGGAGCAGTTGCCCCAGCAGGAGGATAAAAGATGATGGTTGGTAATTACATCAGTTTTGCACTGTTGAGCAGATGTTCTTGCAGATAGATTTTGGCTGGCATTTACAGAACATCACCAGTGAATCTCATGATAGCACTGGAGGAATGCTGCTACAAGTGGGTGGAGCTGCATGCCTGTAATAAAAAGATTACAAACAGAAGAAATAAATGGAAAGAAGAAACAAGGAACAATTGTCTCAGGAGCTAAACTATTTTAGAAACTGTTTTTCTATTTCTTTTTTAATTAAAAAAAAAAAAAGATTTACTCTTGAGTAACCCAAATACGACCCAGGAGATTTATTTAGAAATTAGTTTAATATGGGGATTAAGAAAGATGTAGTACCAATTTTCAGTATCCAGAGAGGACATAGTAGTCTTTATAGGGCCACAATTAGAAAAATTGAAGGAGACCGAGGACTAGACAGTAGCAAAGTAATACAGAGTTGTGACTATTCCTTACCTTCACATGGCTGGCATAAGTTTAAACGAAGTAGGACAGTGGGCAGAAATACAAGGTAACATTTGCCAGAAACATAACTCAACTCAACTCCTATAACTGACTTCATAGGGGATTGAGAAGAAGTATAGTGGGGAAAAAAGATGGTGTTTGTATTTCCATAGATTGATCCAAATTTGTAAAAATATAAAGTAATTATTAGTCAACGTTATTTATTTCTTAGGATGGAGTAGCATAAATTCCTTCAGTACATGACTGGAAAATGTCTTGCTCAAACCCACCCAGCAACTCAATGACAAAAAAAAGTGTAACTGTATCTCAAGATCTTGGAATCTCAATGCTTCTAACCTCTAGTTAGGATTCTGGATAGGATCTTTTATAGGTATTAAGCTTAATAGAAAAGGCAGAATGATGAAAACATGCCACACCTTTTGAAACTCTGTGTATTCCTATCAAAATGAGCCCTTGAAGTCTGAACGCATTTTTACATCAGCCAAGACAGTGTATTACTTTCTGCAAATTTTTGTACACTCACTGAGAAGTGAAAATATATCATGACTGGAGGCAGTCTACTGATTTACCATACTTCAGACTGTCAGCATCTCTGTTAATTGAAGGACTTATTGACAAGAGGTGCTTTAAAAACAGAGCATTTACAATTAGATTAGAATCCATTCCCCTTCATTTTACCTATCTGCAGGAATGCTGACTTTAAGATTCCTCTCTTCCTTGTGTTGGCTGGCGGATGCTAAAAAAGTCAGAGACCCATCCCTATTGGCAGGCTCCAGTCTGCAGAGCAGATCCCACTCGTCCCTTCCCAAACCAAGAATAGGGCTCTACGCCATGTCAGGCAAAGTTTCCTGTGCAGTACCAAGGGTGATTGAAGTAAAAAGAGACTGCACTGTTGCCCTATGCTTTGCTTTTGGTTCTCAGTTCCAGGAGGGTCATTTGGACCAACAATTAAATTATAATAGACTGTAGAGGTTTCTTAAAACATTTAGAGTTAGCATATGCCTTGACTCCAGCTAAAGGTGATGTTTGTTACATTTATTCCAGGTCTGAATTTTGCTGCAATATTTCAAAGCAGAGCAGATAACATGGAGCAAGGCTACCGGGAATCCAGAATAAGGATGGACAAACCTTCAAAACTCAGTACTCCTAATTACCTACTCCTTTACTGAGAAGGTGATTGCCTTAGGGCTTACAGTGGGATTATGCTGATGCGGAGGGCTCTAGAAAAAGAAATCGGGCAGACCACCAGCATCCCTGAGTTGACAGCATTGGTCAGATGGCCACTGTTATCTACTACCTGCACCCTATGACTGCAACTCCCTTCACTTTCAGGTATGTAGGTATCTCTGTGGCACTCAGACATCTGAGGACTTTAGTGATCCTCTCATGGCAACAGGAAGGTTGGAAGACACTTGTCATGGATTTCTAAGCACATCAGTGGAGGAAAGCAGTTCTTAGTATCATTGCCCATGGTAAATGTTTGACCTAGTAGCTGGAAGGAAATGGAAAACATTTGCTCCCCAGTTTATACTCTTGTATTAAACATTTTTCTATCATATTGGAATTCTCCATTAGGACATAGGCTAATCATTCTTCAAAAAGGAGAATAGTTATTAGCATATGTAGTACAAAAACAGATTAAGTAATTTGCATGGATATTGTCTTACTGCTGTGATTTCCTCATGGTCTCTTCCATTTGTAGGCAATAACAACTCTTTTTGTCTTGCTTCTTTTCAATTCTGTTGAAAGCATTGGGACACAAGCTAGAATTGATACTGGTTTGTTTTTCCTGGGAATCTACAGCCTGAAAAGAGAGCAAAAGTTTGACAGTAACTGTGCCATACTGAAAGGTACCTCAAAGAAAACAAGAGGGTAAAGAATCAAAAAGAAGAGAACAAAGAGGAGGCTGAATATTGCTTGCTCTGAAAAAAATCAGATCACCTTTGTTACACTATGATCCAAAGAAATGTCTTAAGTATGTTCACAACCTTTTCTGAAGAAATAGTGCTTGATATACCATACCATCACCTATATTTGCAGTAAATCAAATGACAGAAAAACAAATGTCACTTATTAGAACACTGAGGTTTACTGTTCAAGTGATTAACTGGGAATCATTTGTATGATTAAATGCTGGAAAATAATTTGCTTTCACTCTGAACCTATAGCATAGATCTCATTACACAGAAGTGCTGCATATTAGTTGAAGCAAATTAACATTCAAAGACTTTCTGGAGTGGCTGCTAATCACAGGTTGTTAATTACTGTCATTACATTCGACTGCTGAGGAGACTAACCACAGAATCATTCCCATGATCTTGGTATTTGAAAGTGATCTTCACCAATAAAAACACGTCAGACATACAGAAATTGCAAATTGCTGAATTTGCTGATGCAGTTGAAAATTCCGCTGACTATAAGTACCCGTCTAGTGATAGATGCATTCTTGACACAGTTTCAGTGTTTGGACTTAGGAAATAATGAGTATCAATGTCCTAGCAGGGGAATATGCAAAGATGAAGGAGCCCTTTGTATCCTTAATTAAGGAAAGTACTAGCAGAGCTCGTTCACAGATAAGTGACTGTACATAATAATCATGTATTTATGTGGGGGACTGTTTTGCTATATTACTATAGCAGCAATTACATTTTCACAAAGCAGTTTTAATAAAAGACTTACTAACATAATAAACAACTAATTTCCATGGCAGATCAACTATACACTGCTTAAAGTGGTCACCATTCTAAGTAAAACCTATAGAGACATATTTGTACAAATGCAAATATACAGATACATGCTTACAAGTGAATGTAGTATTTATGTGTAAACCAGGGACATACAGGTGAGAATTTCAGGAAAGATACCTCTGTAAAAAGCAGACTGATCTATAAGTCACTTGAAAGAAAGATCCGAGCTTCCTTTGACTGAGGGACTTGGTACACTGACCTAGAAATACTCTCACCAAGATAGAGGAAAGCACTCTCTTGAAAATATCAGTGCTCTGCTCAGATACCTGTAACTTGAAGACGTGAGACCATGCCCATGAGGTCTTCCAGTGTCTTTTCTTATCTGGTCTGCTAAAGACCAAGCAAAGAGCCTTACTGTGAAAAGTGCAGGGAGAGACCAGCTCCATTTCCAACTGTATAATGTGAGGGGTGAAAAATATATTATTGTTGTCCTTTCTGTAATAATGTAATTTGCCTACAGAATTTAAAACTAATATATGATCTATACAGGTTTTTTCACATAATTCAATTGTGCTCAAAGCATATTTCATAGAAAAATCATAATACTGTTAATATTTCTTAACAAAACTATGGTTAGACTTTTTTTCAAAGAATGGGAATTCAAAAACTCAATTGCATTTCAGAGAAATCCAGCTTGTTGTTGGATGTTATCAGCAACCTTCTCACAGGATGGGGTACATTGGGAACAAAGGCTTATGAAAATGCATGCCAAGCAGCATATGTATTCAGCAAGTCCTTCACACTAAATGAATGTTCCATATTGTCCATGCCCTGCTGATGGACAAATACGGGTTATGATCCAAACCCTGCCCTTGGATGTGCACATGCAGCAGCTCCTGTTGTGCTTTAATTAAATAAACACCATTTATTTTAGTTAAAGCCAGTGAGGTAACTTCAGACCACATGTTCAGTTTAGCTGACATAGATGACACTATCTATAGCATAAAAGTAAAGTTATTAAAATACAAAAAGTGGAAGAACACTGAAAGATACATACAGATACTTTTTTTCTTCAAATGCCTTACAAACCGAGGATTAGCTGTGATATTAATTCATACAAAGGTAACTGACTAGGGAGCATATACAAAGAAGGTATATGTTGAGAATATATACTTAATATATTTATATGAAATGATACTTCTGAATGAAAGGATAACTTCAGAATCACTCAGGAAGTTCAGATGAACTGTCCCTGGAAAAGATGCAAAGGTGGTAATGTTAGACCATTGTAATTATTATAGACTTGGACAGTAGCTCACAGTTGTCAGACCTTTGGGGGCTTACAGCCACAGCACTGCCTTCATTAAATAATGATGGAAAACTCTCTGAAAACTAATAGGCTCTTTTGTGTTTGTTTGTTTGTTTTCCCTTAGGTTCACTGGACTAGCACAGTAATTGTGTAAGTCACAGTTAAGAGGTTGAAAATACTGATTGCATCCTTGGACAAAAATGGAATAGTTTAAAGCAAAGTTTGTCCAGTTCTCAGCCTGCTCTATCAACTAAATTTATTTCTGTGATCTTGTCCTGTAAATTGCCATTAGTTTCGGTGTCTGTGGTAAGAAGTCATTACAAAGCAAGCCCTAGTCCCTTAGCATTTCACATGAAATAGAAGGTCCTTAAAGAACTCCTCCCACCCTCATTCCCCTTTCTTGAGATCTCCTACAAACCTCATCCTGAAGGGTGCTCTGAAGGAAAAACTTCCCACCTTTTGAGCTTCCTCCCAGTTTACAACAACAATGGACTGTGAGAGTGTCATGGTTTTATGAGTGTCCTCAGAGTGCCAGTATTGCCTTTCTGTCTCAACATTTCCTGTATATTTCAATCAGGGATGAAGACCTAGAAAAATAACAGAATGTTGGAAGTTGCTGCTCTCAGTCATCTCTGACATTTGTCTCTCCTGAAGAAGAGACCTACATGACTAAACCTATTGCTTATCTGTATCTGTATTTTTTCCCTAAGGATTAAACTTCCCTTTGTACAAATGAAGAGCAAGATCTTTCTTCTGCCTTCTAACCAGACTTTAGTTATTCCACACTTGTCCTTTGACTTCTTCATCATAGGAGTCACTACAGAATTTATTAAGAGAGATGGTACTCAAAAAATGTCTTTGAACTTCCCCTGCTCTTAGCCTATGTGCTCTTTTGTTATTGTTTTCGCACAAAAGATCAAGATCTGTTAATCAATATTTGTGGGCTCATGTGATCTGAACTACCTCCTGAGACTTTCTGCTAGTGCTGAAAATGGCATTCCAGACTGTCCTGAGCTGTCCTGGCTGTGATTTTTAGTGATAGGTGCCTGTGGGTATTCTTCTGCCTCATTCCCTCTTGAGAAGCGAGTTACCGGTAGTCCCACTAACTGCTCTGTCTGCTTCTGAGCATCCAACAGATGTTTCAGGCCATACTCTGCATCTGGAGGCTCAAGGCAGCCATTCTGTTCTTGACTGCCTTGAGCCAGACCACCACCTATGAGCACAGGGGTGGCACTGGGGATTCCATATATAACCGTCATGAGATGTCCTCATCAAAATGCTCCACTGCTCCTCAGCTTACTCAGACAAGGTGTAAATTGAATCCTAGCCATTTCACACAACTGAAACAGGCTGTAAATTCTGACAGTCCTCAGTGTAGGGTACATGTTCCAGACATGGCCATGAGGAAGAATTTCCTAGCTTAGCAATCACAATGAGGAAAATGCAGCTTTCTCTGGTGGGATTTATACCCTTGAAGCAGGTTAAGACCTGTGACTCTCATTCACTACAGTGGATGAAGAAGAATCATTATGAACAAAGGAAGGGCTTCAACTTCTGCCAATAAACACTAGTAACTGTGAAAAATCTCCAAAGATTAAAAAGAATTTTTACCAAGGAGGAAAAATCTGTATAGAAATAAAATGAATAAAACACTCATATCACTACCTGAAATGTTTATTAGAATAAGAGCTCCCAGCATCCATCTCTCTCAACAACACAATCCTTTTGCTCTTAGCTTTCTATAGTTCACATGGTTCCTACCTTCCTGTCTCATGCTGTGTAAGGCTTATCCTCACTGTGATCTACTGGGGGCAATGGCCCTTTTGAAACTGCTGTGGTGGAAACATGCTCAACCAGACCAGCATGGGACACTCCTGATACTCAACCTGCCTGATCACCATGGCATTTGGAAGAAAATAACCTTGCTGTCCCTTTTGTCCATCCTTTATTTGAACAGAATTTTTGTCTGCTACCTTACTTAAAAATATTCTATTCTTTATTTATTTTAGTATTCTATTATTTTAATATACAAACTTCGGAATTTTCTTCCTATGTACCAAACTGTGTATTATTCAAATGTCCAGCAGTTTAACCCGAAATTATAGCAGAGTGTTTCAAGCTTTTGAACGATACAGAACATGAAATATATTTTCATGTGTTAAATTGTTTCTTGAGCTTGTTGGAGTCTCCATGAGAGCAGTCTCCTCACAGAGTTCAAGCAATTAAACACTATTTCTCTCTGCATAACAGTAAGTAATGAGTCTTTTCTGTTAAGTGTGATTTCTGTGTGATGTAGTTATACAGATTGTTCTCAGCAATAAATCTGCTCCTGCGTAATTGATTAAATAACCCTTTGCTAGTTCATCTAGGTAAAATATGTTTGGGTATTTTTTGTTAAAGTGGATGACCTTGGAGAGTGGAAGCCAGAAGGAAGGTAATAACATGACAGCTGAATATGCACACAGAAGGGATATGCCTGGTGTAATCCTTCCATTGCAAGCAAAATCCTGCCTGGAAAATGTGTAGATCTTGCCCAAGAAAGGCTCTCAGCAAGGTCCCTGTACAGAGCAGTTTGGGACTGCAGAGCAGGCAGTCAGCCACAATCATGCACAAAACTCTCTGGTCAGCTCAGTGTGCTTTCTGAGCATACAAATCAATGACAATTAAAGTGGATTATGAAAAAGCAATAGCAGATAGTTAAGTCTTTATGAGATTTAAGTAAGCTAAAGACACAGGGCTAGAATCTTCCTCCATTCTTATTGGTTGGAGATGGTAGCTCTAAATGACACGTGCTCTCATGTCCAGAGAGGACATTAGGTCTGTTCCCAACAGAAGATCACTGTAATAACTGGGAGGGTGTTTAGGCTATTGCAACTCCTTTGTTCCTACAGATCTGACAACTCAGTTACTCATGCCGAGATAGGATACATTACTATGGCAATTCTTCTGACTTTTTAGGATAGGTTGAGTCAGATTTAACATGCCCTCAGTTAGCCTTTTCTGAGAATAGTTTTACAAGAATCTGAAAGCCACAAGTATTTGAAGCCACAAGCCTGAAGGCACAAATTAGGTTAAGACAGACATCCACCTATGACTACTTTTTCTAAAAAGGCTCTCATTCTTTAAGAAGAGAGTGTAAGATGTATTCAGAACCATTCTCCCTCAGATATATTAACCTACATTCCTGTAATCAGCACATTATGGACTTGCTGCATGGAATGTTTCTCTGGATCACTGCATTTAATCTCTACCAAATTGCTCAAGTATCTATGAATTTGTCTAATCATTTTTAAAACTCATTTATAATTTTGGCCTCCAGGATATCCTGAGTCAATGAGCTCCTCGGGATGATGGGGCTCAGCCAGCACAAAGAATTTGACCCAGCGACTTGAAGTAAACTAGAACAATGACAGTCTTAGAGAACCTATCATATATTAGCAGTGTATTTAAAGTAGGCGACCTGCATAAGAAGCTAAAAATAACCAGGTCATTTGCAGGCAGTTTCCAGTAGAAGATTTATAAGTACATTTTAGGAAGAAAGAGAAGTGAGTCTTCACATTTATGAATGAACATGGCTGTGCAAAGCCACATATAAAAGCAAATAGAGTTAAAGGTTCCCTGCTGCAACATGGCAAAATTAGTGAAGTGCTTTCAGCACAGAAATAATGAACATGCTGAGAGCTCTTGGCTGCAGGAAAAAATCTGGTTCTGGAGGTCTGCACATGCTGCAAATGCTTGAAAAATATCGTAGGGAAAAGAATTGTAATTAACCAGCTAGCGATTATTTTAAGGCAAAAAACAGTCTGAGCTGTTCCATAAAGATACTGAAAGAAATCTTGAGAGTAACAGAGTAGGCAAAAATCTGAGGAGATAGCTATGAGAGATTAAGAACTTCAAAATAAATCAAATCCTCAGCCAAATATTTGGACTCAACAATATCTTTCCAAACATAATTCCGGAAACTGAAATAGCAGAAATATCCTACAAATCACATAGATGTAAAGAGGGGGCTGCTATTTCTGTCTGCTGCAGTCAATAACTACTCCCTCTTATCAGTGATCAAATTATTTAGCAATGCAAATAGTGACATTAGGGAACAACACCACTGGAGTGATGCTGAGTTCACTAACAACTACATCATTTTCCACTGGTACATGGAATAACAAACCTGAGAAAGCATCATGCCACAAAAGGAAAACTGGATCTGATGTTTTCTTGTGTGCAGATGAAGCATTAATCACTGAGAAAAAAAAACTTGAAGAACTAACATCGTATCAAAACAGTGTGAGCACTGCATTATAGATTAGGAACCAGAGTTACATTCACTGTATTTCAGTACAGAGATATCAGAAATTGATGCCGGGAGAACTCAGAAATCAAATAGAGCACGAGGACTTGAGCATACTATTTTATTGTATCTGATTGCCCAGAGTGAGTACTTCATATAAGCAAGGATCTCTAGAAGTTAGCAATCTACCACAGTATCACAAGAAAAATATGTCATATACGAAAATGAGAGGAAGATCTTTGTTGCTAAGAAGGGGCACAGGTTCCTAAATCACCCAGTCTTCAGAACTGAGTGACAATGGCACTGAACTATGGCAGCAGCTAGGAATGGTGGGAGACAGAAAAGCCAAAGTAGGGGACAAAGGCAAATGCAAGTTTGGAGGATGCAGCAACAGTTTGTCAGTATCTCTGTCAATGTCTCAAGATGCAATTCTTCATCTTCATAATTAGAAGCAACCTCAAAGCATGGCATTTTCTCTGTGGTGGGCTCACTCTTTCTCCCCAAATACTCCAACGACCCTTCGTTTGTCACTGGAAAGCTACCAATCTGTCAGTCACAACCTCTGATGTCTCACCAGTAATTCCTCCTCTCACTTTCCAAAAGCAATTGCTGCCTTCACACCACTCACAGCAAATCAATCTGCATTCTGTGCAACTCACCAGCTGCTTCCAGCTCCCCCAGCTCAGCTCCTCCTCCTGGGCCACCCCTCCACTGGTTGTGATGACTTCAGGGGACCTTGTCTGCGCTGCTCTGCCCTCAGGCTCTCAGGAGGAGCTTAATAAAGCTCTCTCCCACTCACTGTGATTCAAACAATCCAAGGGGACACCTGAACAACTTCAAAGCCCATGTGAAGATGACATTTCAAAGCCTACAGCAAGTATTTGCATGATAGATGCCTCACAGTTCAGAAATCTCCTGCACTGCACAGTGCAATGATAGCATTTTCGTGTAATTATTGAAAGAAATTCCATATGGTTTTGCTGCCTGTAGAGAGCAGCAAACCCCACACTGCCTGGAGATAAGCTGGCCTAGCCCTTGCTTGCTGCTGTGCCCTGTGATCACCTCAAGCAGGGACGAGAACTTGGCTCACCTCATTTTACCTGCTGTTTTTCCTTCATTTTCACTCATCTCTGCAAGCCGATGTGCTAGGCAGAGCAGCAATCCCCCCTACGTATAGGACTGCTTAGCCCAACAGACCAATGTCGGGGCTGCCTAATTGGAGAATGAATCCACATCACAGAGACAGGTGGAGCCTGCCCACAGCCACAAAAGTGGTGGTGGTGCAGCTCGATCCCACAGCTCCTGGCAGCACTTGGGTATTCCCTGGGACACCCAAGGGCAGCACTGAGCCTGCCATCTTCCAGCACTCCAGAACACATACGCGAGTGAAGGGACAAGCAGCAGGGAAGTACAAGTGAGTTATGTGCTTCTTGTTAATCCCAATGTGCATTTAGAGCAACAGTCATCTTACTAAAGAAGAAAATTTTACAAAGGTTTGTGTCCTCCAAAATATCTGAAGAAGAAACACGTGAGAAAGATCCATTCTGCTTGGAGATATGGACCTGTAGCACTAAGTGGGTAAATGCTTTCTGCTCAGAGCAGTATTTTTCCTGTGGCTGCATGCTGCTGGAATGTTTATCTTTGCTCGAGTTGCCTGGCTATCGCAGAGCTACTTGAAATGATTCATGGGTCTGACAGATGTCTGGTACAGCTGGATGTGTCCTTGATTATCCCAAAAGTCTGGACAACGCTGTCATTCACCATTGCCCAAATTATTTCTGTATTGACTGCAGAAGCCTCTGTGACAGTACCGTAATGGCTAATTACCCAGGATATCTTTGATACTTACTTTATAGCTGTTTAGAATTTAAAAAAAAAATAAAAAATTGAAAAAAAAACATGAGAGAAAAAAAAAAAAAATGGAGCAAAATCGTATCAATAAAAGTTATATCCTCACATGTTCCAAACAATATACACTTTCGTCTACATGAGATTATGCTGTATAGGCTAATTAAATCCAAGCTTTCCATTTAAAATGGACAGCAAAAGGGATAAAGAGGAAAATGTAAAGAATCCTGACAATGATAAATCATGGACAATAGAAGGAGCCATTAGCCAGGAGATAACTGTATGTAGAACATTCTTGGGGGAAAAAATAACAAGAAGATGACCAGCCATTTGCCTGCTTTATACATCGCTGGGGGAAAAAAAAAATAAAAAAAAAATCTGCTTAGCAAATAACAAAGAGTAGTATGGGCAGTGGTGGTAAATATGTATATAGTTATCTCATGAAACTGCCCCTAACGAGCTTTGAAAGCAGAAATCTCCCTTCCTTACATTATCAATTATTACAATTTCTGTAAAGTAGAAATATATTTAGAAAAGGAAAGGTGAAAGTAGGATACAAAAATCTCATTTCGATGAAGATGAGGTATTCCCAAGACAGCAGAAGAACACAAACAGCAGAAGAACACAACTAAAGACTTCAACAAGCAGTGTGGTAGTTAGCCATCATCCTGTCCAAGTCTATTGGTGTGCCACTCTGCTCTTAACTGCAAGACTTACAAAGCTATTTGCTACTATACAGGACTTTTCCTGCTTTCATTTCCCCTCATACCAGAAAGTAGTCCCTCCAGTCAATCTCCCACTCACAGCCATATTGCTGACCAACTGCTGTTCAGACCAACTCAGGCATTGCAGTTTTCCACAGTGTTCAACAAAACATTAGACAAAACAAGTGCCATGTCACCCCATCCACTGAGGGGCTGTGGAAGGGGGATGCGGTCTGCTGACCTGAGGGAAACCCAGGCCAGCAAGCTAGACTTGATCAATAGATGGACGAGCTCTTAATTGCAACACCTGTGGAAAATTACAGTAAATTCCTCATACATAGAACTCAACACTCTTTCTCTTTGTAACTAAGCCTAAATCCAGATGGGGAAAGCACTTCCCTCTTTTCCCCCCAAGTTTCAAGCAATTCAGAAATTTTCCAAAAACCACAATGGCAGTTGCTCCCATGAAGACAGGGATGAAATTTTCATTGACTTTAGCAGGGTGATTTACCAGATGTTGTAGTTCCACCCTACATGCCAAGTACACTGAACAAGAAAGTTCCATCACTTTCTTGCACTGAGGAACGGTTAATTCAGTCCAGATACCAAACTAGAATTTGGTGACCCTAGTGCATGTGCTTGACACTATCTTAGTGATATCAATACAGAAAAAAGAACCCCAGCAAATGAAATACTCAGTGAACGTCATCTTTTCATTGTTCAGCAAGTTCTTCAAAGACTTTAAAATTATTGCAGATGTATCTTATATGAAGTCATTTACTAAAACATACCTATACATGAAAAAAATGGCATGTAGAATATTTGATGTTAAAAATACAAGAGTTATACATTCTTCTTACTTGGGTAGTAGATTACATGCTGTTTTTTACATTTCATGCTTTGATAGTACAGTATTTACAATTAGAGTTCTGCTACTCCTACTTCAATTTCAAAAAACTTTCTTGTATGACTCAGTTTACTTACCTGTTGTTAATGCTGAAGCATGTCTTTTTGTCAATCTGCTTGAACAACTGTAAAAATAAAGAAAAAAATGAATTTAATATTTGTTCATAGTTATTTCCTCTGGTGCTATCTTGAGAAAGCATATTGTACATAGTTCTAGTGCTGCAAAAGGAAAATACTCCATATTGAATACAGAGTAAAACTGGAACACTTTTATTCCCATTGTTCAAGCTTTGAAGGCTCAGAAGGAATTGCAGATAGGTAAACTAAATTTCCAGTACTTGAAGTTTGAACTAAATCCTGACTACTACAAAATCTTACAAAAGTAAGTCTGTTACAAAGCAGTACAAACATTTGGATGTGTAGACCTACTGATAGTGTGCAGTGAGGTATATATCAGTGAAGGACCTGACAACACATATTTGAAAATAAACGCTTAGGTTTGGTAAGAATTGGAGTCTAACCCAAATTATTATTTGTGTCAATTTCTTTTGCCAAATCAGTACTCAAACAATGAGGTTTCTAAAAGATTGTTTGGTTCCCCTCTGCTGTCTATGGTACATGGTGCATCAATAGACATGTAAACTGCCTTAAACCAAGAGCTGCCTTCAGCAATTCCACAAGAGTCCCCAGCCTGCGTGTATGCAAAGAAGCTGGGTTAGTAGGCAGGAAGGCTGGAGGTGTGTCAGCTGTGAAGCTACGTTAAACCGCAGATACTTTCAGAGTTTGGTGCTGGCAGCCCAGACATGCATATGCTGCCTGTAGCACACTCATTTATTTCAGTCATTGGTTTGGATTCAACTTAGGTTCTAGTCTGGAAACCAGTCCATGTGCAAAAAGGCTCTCATAATAAAGGCAAGGCTTCATGGAGAAGATGATGCAAGAGATCTTTTTCCTCTTTCCATTAGTTTAATTTTAAATTTGCAGTGTATCAGTATATTGGAGTTAAACAGAGGGGCTAAGTATATAAATGAAAACTATCAGGGAACCAACAAATAAATATTAGAATACTATTTTCTTCTAGAAATACACTTTACCAAGTGCTCCTTTCAAGTTGAGAGATCAGGAACAGATTAATTTCCAGTATTTTCTCTGATATCAACAAGCTAAACAGAAATAAACGATGTTGAGAAAAGATGGAAAAGAACAGAAAATGAATAATATAATGATATATAATGACTTTGTGCCACCCCAGAACTCAGGGAGATCTGGCTCCCACAGTGTTTATAGAAGAGTCAAATTGCCTGGCATAATGGCTGGTCACTTAACTTGGGGTTACACATACTTCATATAGCAGTGCGTGAGACAAGACCCCATCTTGTAAGCTATCCTTGAACATAAAATATTGGATGAAGGCATTGGCTGTCGGTGTCCTGATATGGAAATGCAGACGCTGCTGAAAATGTGAAAGTTTTACTGGAAATCTTCTGACATGGTTAAAATTTTAAAATAACACACACATACAACAAAACAAAACAAGACAAACCCACTATTTCTACTTCAAGCAATTCACCAAGAGGTTCAAGCATTTAAATTAGAAATACTAATGGTCTAAAACACTTACTTTCTCACATGATTGAGCTGCAGATTGAACTGTTTTGAAAGGAATAAGTTAGGTCCACAGGACGCAGTTTTCTTTTGAGGGTTCAGCATTCCTTCATCCCAAGAAATAGGTGAAGTCTTTGAGCCTCAGAGTCCACCTGCAGGTCTCTCCTGAGGGTGGCAAATTCCCTTTGCCTGAGAAGAACCTGTGGCCACAGGTGGGCAGGAGGGATAAGCAGAAGCTGGCACAGAGCAGCAGCACACTACCCATCCTCATCCCTTGAGCCCATTCTTGGTCACAAATGTGCCAGTGGGGTGGTGGCACTGAGATACCACCATAGTATGTACTGCCCCTCACATTTCTGTACCTCTGCCTATTGCTTTATGTTATTGCTTATATTCAAGATGGATTTGGTTGTTAAATGCTGTGCTTCCCATACTGGGGAAGAAGTACTTGACAGAATCATCAGCCAAGTATCCAAGGAGAGTATAGTCTCTACTCTGACTGTTTTCCTGCTGAATTCTTGAGCCAAAGTTTTTGAGAGACAACATGCTTTATCTTTTTGGACTTCAAGTATTTGAGATAGGTTTTCAAGAGAAGGCCCATGGCACTTCCTAAAAAGACTGTATCCAGAACACCTAATCACCTCTCTAAAAATTTAGACATCAAGAAAGGTGCAGTGTGATCCTAATTTCAGAGACAACAATCATGATAGCTGCACTATTTCAGTTAATGACATCAAGGTAACATCTTTTCAGTAGTCTCAATCCTGAGCAGAAACTTTCTCTAAAAAACCCTCATGACCCTCATTGCCCTGTGAACAGTCAACATCCTTCCCCTCTTAGTCTATGTCCCATTGCAGATAATGGAACTAATTGTTGCGCCACAGTCACCGAAGGTTGAGAAGAAATGCAGATTGGAATGCACGAATGGTTGTACACATAACCAAAGTAATAAACATTTCCAGCAACTTCTGTTTCAGGAACACAGAAAAAAGGGAAAATATTTTCAAAATGAGCAAGAACCTGAGCTCTGCAAGGAAGCACCGTGCCCTGGTCACATCCCATGGCAGCAGCTGGAGCCGAATGGTGTGAAATTTCATCTGTGCTTCCTGCAAAAAAGACACAGAATACAAACCACAGCATCTGAATTCACTCTGCAAAAATATAAGATATCAGAAATGTTAGTTTTAATAAGATCTTTCTTTAGTACACAGGATACATAAGATATTAAAATTGAAATGAACAGTAAGTATTTAGCAAAGATATCTGTGTTGAACGAGTATATAATGCTTGCTAGAATTCAATATGGACAAATGTGGTTTTGCTGCTCATCAGTTTTGAAGACTACCTTTCTGTAACAGGAAAAGTCCTTTTCAATGAGCATTGCACTGGTTTTGTTTGCTCAGAATATTCATTTTTTCCCTGTTTGCTTTTGAAAGATCTTCTGTGAAGTGCAAAAATAAAATTCCTTATGGAAAACGTTCACAGGTCCCCACATATCTCAGTATTACAGCCTCTAACAAGATCGCTGCAACTTTCTTAATAGCTGTCAGACATTTACAATTGCGATGATTAAAAGTTGCAAGTATAAACTTCACCACATGATATTTTCCAATAATGCAAACTGCCTCAGCAGCAAGGGTAACATGAAATTCAAAGGAGACTTTGATTACATCTAATCTGGTAAAGAAATGAAATCATAAGCATGCTTATTTCTTCCAAGAAGGAAAGAAAGCGAAATAATACATCAAATCCCTGAGTAAGCAGTCACAAAAGACCTTTAAATAACTCAACTTTCTACCATATTTTATTATCCTTTCCTAGTTTTATAGCATTATCTGCTACAGAAATGCAGGGAGATTTGTAAAACACTATAGCATTTAAGTCATTACATTTTATAGCTAATTTCTAATGTGGATTTGATTTTTTACGAGCACAAAAAGAATCTAATTTGCATTAGTGACAGTAACTAGAGAAATTTAACACCTGGCACTGGTTGTACCAGAAATTGAATATTAGCTACTTGGGTGCTAAAAAGCACATTCATATCTTCAAGGGGGATTTTTCATTTATTTATGCTGTACTCTCATGTTTATCATTATAAAAGCGTTCTTACATCATGATGGAGGAAAACTCTCAGGGATGTAAAAATACTGTGCACTTGATAAAGGCAGTTTGCTGCAGCAGCAGCAGCAAAATGAATCATTTATACACTAAAGAACATACAAACCCAGAAATAAATCTCCAATGAGATATTAAATAAGAACAGCAGCAATGTACGGACAATTCATTTTCGCTGGTGAGTTTTATTTATTTATTTTTCTGTAGATGCTACTGCTTTCTTGGAGCAAAGCATTAAACCCAAATTAAGCCTCTATTTAAAAAGCAAAACAAACATGCAAAAACAAAACAAAACAAAACAAAACATCCTACGACCACAGCTGACATGAAAATGAACCACGTTTCTACGTGAACAATCCACGTATTCATAAAGTGTGGAAAATTAGGAGCTGTGAAATAGGCAAAGCTGCTGTAAAATGATATGGGAAGTGACATTTTACATAGCCAGCTACAATTAACACATTGATGGCATTTTGCTGGGCTCCTTGCAGTGATAATGCTGTTGTCAAATGTGTTTAGTGCACCAAATCTCCTGGAGCCTTCAGCTAGGCAGCAAGCTTTTGACAGATTGAAGGTTCGGAGATAGGCTATCATGACAGATGGAAACTGGCACCGATGTTCAGCTTTCGCCGATCACAGGGGACCTGCCCCCCTTATTCTTCAGGGCTCAGCTCTGCAACCTTCCCCCTTCTGATGAAAGCAGGGGATGGCATTGTTAAATAGTGCATCTGTGTGAGTTAGACTACTCTGATGAAAGCATAAGGCAGACGCTCTGTGAAGCAAAAGACAGCCTCTGCTCTAACTGCATTTTAGATAGGCTTGGGGAAGGCTCCAGGGAGCTGGGATAAAACTTTGGTAAATTTCAGACAAAAAGAGAAAGCCCATACTAGCCATTAAATGTTACTTCTTTGAGATCTGCTTTCCGAGGCTGGAGGAACCCACACACATACGGCTGCCACCAGCCATTGTGTCAGACTCTCCATAGGACCATCTTTTATTGTTTTGGTCATTTAGGGAGAGCAGTCGCTAAAAACCAGACATTACAGAAGCCTATCCAAATAGAAGGCACATAGGAGGGGCAGGAAGCAGCATGAGAGCCATGCTGTGTGCTGTGCACCTCCAGCTCGCTCTGAGGCTAATTCAATTATTAGCAGAGGTGTTTCTTGCAACTGGTCTGGGTTCTTGGAAGCAATGTTAAAACCAGGGTGGGAGCTTGTGTTATTGAGCTTTACACAGCTGGGCATAAACAGGCAGATAATACAGTTAATTAACCTTTCACCTCCCAACACCTTTTGAAGAAAGGCAATTGTTATTTTTTGTAATCAGCCTTGGGATATTTCAAGGGATCTTGTCCCAGCTATATTCTCTTCTTCCCATCCCTGACAAATTCCTGTTTGATTTCTTTAAACTGGGCTGTAGAGCTTTCTTTTTGCTGTCTTAATCTTCAATTCCACTCTTGCTGATGTAGTATTTGGAGCAGCATACTGCAGCCCATTTGAGGTATGATAATCAGCTGATTAGCTAGTGAAGTCGTTTTCCCTGAGGCTCTTTTGTGTGCAAAATCCTCACACTCAATTGACATGTGGACATCATAAAGCTGATGAAATGCAATTGTAATGAACAAGAGGGAGAGGCATCTGCAGCAGTGTAAATGAAAGACCTTTCCCTCTCGACATGCTAATTCAGAAAATCTGCTCTTAACTTGTACTCCCTCTGGATCCCAGTGGATGTGAATCTCCATGAATGCATATTCAAAACAGTGTATTAGCCTCAGTAGCAAGTGAAATTCGATCCTGGATGGACCAGTTCTAATTTCAAGACAGATTATGCTGCATCAAAAGTAGTAATGATTTGACAGTTCATTTGTGACGAGAGTCCCGCAGTCAAGGTTTAATGCGCGGACAAGCGCAGGTGTGCTGCAAGCACCAGCACCATCCAAAAGCTGCTGCTTACAAAGCTCCACATGTGAGGAAAGGTGAAATGTGGTTAAGAAACGGCTATGACCTTCTTTAAACCTTCTCCAGCTGTACCTTTCTTAGTACACCTTCAAGCTCTGTCAAGAAGGGACAACAGAGGGTAGAGCAATGTACTATGGTTGGTCCAAACCAGCTCTGGGATGGGAACCATGTAGGAAAAAAGACCACAGGATGTTTTGCCTTCTTAACCATGCTTTCTGAGCTTTTGTAGTGCTCTGTTTTTTGTTTTTCATTTTTTTAAGGCAAGGAAAGAAATTTAAACCCCTATATTTCTGTTGGTTTTACATATTTAAGTAAAACTCATCTCTGGAGTCTGGAAATTCTAGAAATAATATCAAATGCATTCTCATGAATTAAAAATGCATGCAATA
The DNA here is from genome assembly GCA_013399175.1 of Odontophorus gujanensis. Classification (NCBI taxonomy): domain Eukaryota; kingdom Metazoa; phylum Chordata; class Aves; order Galliformes; family Odontophoridae; genus Odontophorus; species Odontophorus gujanensis. The sequence goes on from VXAB01000046.1 coordinate 164,931, forward strand.
ATTTAAGCATAAAATAAAACAGTCATACATGCATAGCCTTTGCTACACAGAGGTTTAAGTGATAATTAGCTGACACGTTCTGGGAGCCTGCAGCCTCCACCCAAGCTTGGGAAGAGTTGTTGTTTGACAGATCGTCATGTCATCCAACACATCTTGTGTTGTAGGACAGGAGATTGAGCCTAAAAAAGGCTTTCCCTCAACTCCCTCACTTCCTTCATGCTGACTACATATGCAGTACATGGACACCAGAAGAGGCAGGGGGCAGGTTTCCCTTCAGAGAGATCTGGTCTAAATCCAACGCACATCAGGCATGACAGGTTGCTGGTGCCCACACTATGAGAAACACTTGCTGCAAGAGAGGTGAAAAGCATCCTGACCCCAACAGCCCTTCCACTGCAAATGTTTGGTTGTGGTTTTACACCTGTCTACTCTCAGTAAGATGAAACACATCTTCTATTTGCATGAGCATGTCCTATAAAGATTCAATGCACAATTTCAGAACTTAAGTTCTTTTCCATGTTACTTCATAAGGACATAGCTAAAAGAGCTATGAAATTTCCTTGCATCGAGGGTTCCTACTCTTCCAAAACTCACCATTACTGTCTCAGTATACACCCTAAACACACAGCAGCTGGAATAGCTGCTGGTTGATCAGAAGTCTCTCAAAAATGTTTTCTCTGTTATGACTCTGAACAGACTGAGTTATAAGACTGCTATTTTCTATGATTTTTTCTTTTCTCCTCAAAGTTATCTGGAAATAGGGGGGTAATAGGATGAACAAGTTAGCATTCTCACTGCTCTATTCTCTTTCTAAGTGAAATTAAAAGGCTAATGCTCTTGGTCTAGTGGTTAGGAGCTGGCACTCTCACTGTCGCAGCCGGGTTTGATTCCCGGTCAGGCATGCCCAGAATGCAGCTGAAGCATTAACTCTTCAACTCCCAATACACTACATGATGTTATGATGTGGAATATCAACAACACAACAAAAACCACAAAACCATGACACCTTTTTTTTCCACTGAAGAGGAAAGATAGGGTAGTAGCATTTGGCAAGCTGCGTAACTTAAAAAAACCCGGATGTTTTGGGGAATCTTGCACTTAATTTACCAGGAGCAGCTCAGAGAAGGGTGGTTTCTCCAAGCTGACTTCCATTTGCCGTGGCTGGTTTTATTACAGCCAGCTGGCTGGTATCAAAGCTTCAGCACACTTATTCTAAGACCTGGGCTCTGCATGAGGCTGAGTGATTGTGTAATTGTCTTTGCATTATAAGGTGGCAAAGCCACCATCTGTGATGGACTGGGGAGAAACCAAAGCCTCTGCTAAGAAGTCAAGATCTGGGGACTTAATAGACATAAACCTGCTGTGGGAAATGACCTGCCCCCAAGTGAAGAACATGAGCAATTCTTCTCTCTTGAAAAGAAGGCTGTGTCAGAATGTTTTTGTGGTGTTTTTTTTTAAACCAACAAAAATAACACATGGATGTTATATTATGATGGGATATCTACTCTGTATGGAAGGAAAACATTACTGGAAGAAGTTGTAATGAACCTTCTTGGCTTACAGAAGAGTTGTAATAATGCAAATGAAGTAGCAGATTAATTTGTATAATCTTAGCTTCTTATTTAGCCTGAGTTCTACATTGCTAAAATGGGTATATTATGAACCCTTTAAGATACTAAAGTATCAGGTAACAACAGTTACTGTAAGCAGTCTATCCAAGACCATAAACATCAAATAACATTAGTCAGAACCACACTCAAATCAAAATTGCATATATGTATATATATATGTCAGAATTTAAAAAAAATTTCCTGTCGCTTCCCAACACAATACATACATTATAGAAATGGTCATGACTTGGACATCAACCATTTCCTCTCCACAATGTATTTTGAGTAATGAGGGAGATAAGGGAAGATGGGTGCCCACAGAATAACATTAAAATTCCTATTTAGTTTTTACTTACAGATTCCCAAGTTGTCACCAGCGGTGGTTTAAAATCAAGCCATTCTTTTCTTCCTGTGCATGTTTACTGAGGCTTAGAAAGAAAACTTTCATTTTCTATTTTCTGTCATCTAGAAGAATAAATATGAAGTCATTAATTATGAAAACTAGAATCATTGTAAACATCAAAGATTGTTAAGGTAATAAATATCATCCATACTGTATGTCAAAAAATTTGTTTATATATAGGACCTTCTTCAAACCCGCTTAAGTATAACATAAACAAGTGTCATATCTAATAAGTTACCACAAGAAGAAGACCAGGTCTTTGCTACCTGTGGCTTCAAAAAGCATTAGGTTATGTCTGTGATGTTTAATTTTTTATTTTCCTTTCTTCATTTTTCCATGAATGCTTCAAACCTGTTTGGCAATCCTTAAAAGGTTAATGAGTACTATCTGCTACAGAATGCCAAACTGATTTAATTCAGAAAATGAGAAAACATCCCTAAAATGTAATCAGCTGTCATGTAAAAAAAATGACATACAACAAGATAAGGATATTTTACATTTTGTTTCCCCTTCCGAGGTATCTGAAGAAAATGTCAGGTGATCTCCACCAAGATGCATTTATCTCCAAAATTACTTAGCCACAGCCTCAGTTCTTGTTTACTCAGGCCATGCCAGCTTCTCCTACCTTGCATGCCTCTTGCTGAGTGCCATCTTTGATGTGCCCAAGTAACTCTCCAGCATCTCAGGTTGTCTGAATGGTAGAGTGCCCTGGGCATGCCTGCAGGACATCTGCAGCACAAGGAGTTGGGAGAGAGAAGGATCTGGCAGCTTGGAGACATCCATGTGGAGCTGGAGCAAGCCCTTCTGTTCTTCCCACAGAAGTGTGGAGGAAAAAAAAATTGAAAAGTGACTGGGTGCCAGGGTCAGAGCAGTAAGGAGCAGACAGCATCTCTGTTCCACACAACTCACACCCAGGATGTAATATCCACCTTTTTTAACATGGGGAGCCCATTGAAAATGCTGTTTTCCATCACAAGTCTTCCCTTTCTGAGGGTATACATACACACTTCCAGAAAATTATTCAAGCCTATATACAATACAGAGCTTCAAGATGCCTCACTCTCCTCTTTCCTTACCAGCAGGTGCCACAGGTTGATTTAACACATTTCATAATTCTGGCAAGTCTTGGGATGAGTCGCAGGAATGACTTAAGACTTTTTGAGTTGAAAGGCTCAACTCAACATTACATTGTTAACAGGATTAAGATCATAAGTTAAATTAGTATGATCTCCATCCGGAAGTTTTGCATTTTACAGCTCTTCAAACACCACAATTTTCTGTGATTCTGAAGTTCTTATGATGGAAATGTGCTCTGAGATGGCTGCCAGTTCCCATATGATCTAATAGCATTGTGCTATTGCGCCCTTTCCTCACTGCACATCTGTGCCATCAAAGTGCATAGTAGTAAATACCAACACTTGCAGAATGCTTTTCATCTGCAAACACTGAAGGCAGGTCTACTACATCTTTAAGTCTTTCATCAATTGGGATGAAGAAAACAACTTTGCTGACCTACCCAAGTTATTACAGACTCAGAAGATGGTCCAATCTTCCCACTTTCCCACCTCTGTTGTTCTGCAACCTTTATGCCTCATACCACATCTTCTAGCAACAGCCTCCTCAAAGAAATAAAAGAAGCCAAAAGCCACTTTTAGGAGTAGGTTACTTGCTGATCCTGCAGGAGTATAATACTGCAGTACTACAAGCTTATAGCACTTCATCCAGGCCTTTTTGCAGTTTGAAACAGTTTGAAGCTCGAATGCAAATATATATAAAATTCATTCTGCATTGTACAGTGGTTGAATAGATTTTATCTACATTATCATAAGAATGTTGTACATTTTTATTCCTGGTTGTATTTAGTGAGCATCACTGCTGCTGTTGGCAGAAGGACCCCCTTCCTACTTGATCTCCAAGTGCACAGAAAGAGTACAATGCATTTCTTCTTGGTGGTTGACATGAAAAAATCTATAATATATTTTGCATGTATCAAGAATGTTGTAAAGTTTAAATTGGGCAATCTGTAATTAACTATGTTTTTAAGAGTTTACAGGCAATTTCAGAGCAGAGCCCTACCATATTAACAGTTTCACAAGGAGGAAGCAGAATGTAAACAGAGGAAACAAACACTAACGTTCTTTCTTTGATGGCAATGAAATTCATTTGAAAAAGGTGGGATTGCAGAAAAGTCAGGGTTTTTTTTGTTGTTGTTGTTTTGGTTTTTTTTGCATGACAGACTCCCATGGACAATATCTCATTAACTAATTGATGAATTAAAATAGCAAATCCCCCAGTAAATCATTCACAGATATTTTTCAGGAAACTATCACTAAAAACATAATTACTCTATTGTTATCACATCTCTAATTTGCGTTAAGTCCATTTTATCCTTGATTATCTTGTAAAAATAGAGAAAACAGCAAAGCTACATAGATCTCAGCAAGACTCCTGGAATTTGGAGGTAGGTAGAGGAGAGAAATCACTTGCCACTAATGGAGAGATTTTCCTACAATAGTAAGAATAACTATAAAGTACTTTTGTTCTGAGTAACTTGCAGAGAGGTCCTGTTGGTGGTGGTATTTCCTCAAGAAATGTATCACGTTAAGCTATGGGATACCTCCTAAGGCTTTGCACCCCAGCTTGGTGCCAGGGCAGGCTGTGATGCCCATGGAAGACTTGGGAGACACCCGGTAGCTTCCCTCTACCTGAGAAGCCCAAAGCTGGTGGGACTTGTGCATATCTGGTGTTACTGCCCTCCATGGGGTCTCAAGCATACAGTTAGTAGCAGTCTATGCTGCTTTAAAACAGCATTTCTGCTGCAATATAAGAGTAGTCACACTATTGAATAGCTTACTCTGCAACAGCTTGCTGGCTGGGAATAATCATTTTCTAATGAACTGGCTGATGCCTTGTTCAGGATCAACATCTCTACTTCACATCACATTGGGGATGTGGGCGCAGTGGTGAAGCACGTCAGTGCCCACCAATACCACAGTGGTCCTGGGTCAAGCAATCAACAGGAGGACTCCTGTCTCTCTTGTTTTCCACCACCTCATTAATGTCTTTATTGATATAGTACTTAAGATTTCTCATTAGTTTGTACATATTCAGAAATCCTCTATCTTCTGTAGATTAAAGTACCATGCCAGCACCATCATCCAGATGTGGACCTAGACTCCTGCAATGCAACCTGGGTATGATGGTAGCAAATTCTTTGCATTCCAGTAATTAGATGAGCACACTTAACCAGGTTAAAATGTGATTATGCCTTTTGTTTTCCAGTACAACCCACAAAACCAAGGAGGATCCCTACCTCCCAAACAAACATGTAATAACCTGTTTAGACACCTCCAGCTTGTTTCTGGCCCCTGTGATGAAGAATAAACTGTCCTGTCCAAACTCTCACAGAATTAATCACAGACCCAGAAGTTGCTGACTGCCATCTGAACATCTCTGCAGTTTAACAGACCAAAAACTGCTCTCTGACATCTTGGTTGATCTCTTTATATGAACCTCAGTATTACACCACTCTGACCTACACCTTTAATAAAGGAGCACTGCTCTCTGCAGATGCTATTGCTGCACCTTAACAGCTCCACAAAGACAACAATAATGGAAAATGCTTCCTGCAGTTTTGTTTTTGACGCAATGAATCACTATCTTGATGTATTTTTATTCTCTGGCTGAAAATACCATTACGTGCTCTGCAGTGTTTGCTTTCATGAACAGTTAATTTTGTCTCAAAGCACTTTGAATAATATGGTTCCTTTATTCCTCAGAACTATCCAGCATAAATTCCCTGGTACTGAAATTGCCAAGTCCCTTCCCAGGTGAGGCACCCTACCATAATTAGTGGCTTTGGGGAATTACTGTAGAAAAATCATCAAAACCATCAACGTAGTGCACAGCAGCAGTAAGAGAGGCAAACAAGAAATAAAGTGACATTAGCAAGGGGATAGGATGATGATGAAGGGGTGATACGCTTCCTTTATTAAAAGATCCTGAATAGCTATAATGCATATGGTGTATGCTTAGGTCTCCTTGCAGGGCTGAACACAGCAATGTAGAGAGCACAGCATTGCCTTGCAAAGGATATGCTGTAGGGCAACAAAGATAATATCAGTTCTCCAAAATCTAAGCTGTAAGAAAAGGGTAAGGGAGTTGAGTTATTCGCCCTGGAAAATAACTGCCACAGATGTGACCTAAAAGAAGTTTTCAAAACTATGGAAAGGCTATGATAAAATTCTTAGCTATATCTTGGGTTACAGTGCAAGATATTCACAAAAAGAGAAGGATAAATATTATAAAACTGGGATTCCAAAAAAAAAATATATCAGAGAACTGAACTATTTCATGCACAGATAATAGATAATATAATACATAGAAAATAAATATACTATTCACTCCCACTTAGGTCAACAAATAAAATGTCATTATTCTGGAAAAAAGAAGAGCTATTATAGAGTAATCCCATAGACAAATAAAAACATAATGCATAGGAATAAAACTGATGCTTCACTCATCTGTTCACTTCTGAGCAAAGAACAGCAACACAAGAGACGCACCACAAATGTGGCATTACAATGGAAAGTCTGGGTGACATTTCTTCTTTCTGCCTGGGAGATCACATCTAGAGTTAAGTGCTTAGGTCTGAGTTTTCCTGAGCATACACAGAGCTGAATCTGTCTCAGATGAGAGGCATAAGGCTGTAAACCAGGGTTTTACTGCTCTGCATACCTCATCTGTGCATTCATAGATGGGGAAGAGAGATCATTGGAAGTTGCCACTTGGTCTTGAAACCAACACCATGAGAACAGAAATCAGCATACTGCAAAGCCAGTAACTGATCTAGCTTAGGTGGGAAGGGGCCTGTCATTGAAACAAAGCATCAGCACTTCTGTCCAAGAGCCAATATGGGGAGAGGAGAAGCCTTTGAGATCCCCAGGCAAGGAAAGGTACCAGGAGCCATCAATCCTGTCCAAAATGGGAAAGAAGAGAATGCATTCAAGAAGCTCTGCAGGGAGGGAGCTGCATCCCAAAGCTCTGGCAGAAATGCTGGACGAGCAGCTAAATTCCTTCCCAGAAACTGGTCTGGTGACAATGCAATGCCTCCTGACTCCCTCCAGCCCACCTCTCACTATAAATGTCAGCCTGCAGCCGTATTGGGCATAATTAGCCTATGATAATAAATTACCCACATTTTCAGAAAAATATTAGAGACCATCATTATTTGGAACAGAGCTGCATTCAGCTGCACAACCTTACCTAATATGATGGATGGAGCAGTCATAGCACTGAATACATTTATCTAGAATGAAGTGATTATTTCTAAGATGAACACAGTCAGAAATAAGTGCATATGAATCATATACTACTGCACACTGGAGAGTAGTGGAGTAGCAGAGGTTGTAGGTCAGCTGACCAGCCCATTCCTTTTAGTTGATAGATTATTTCACACATATACCCTAGGATTTTAAAGCTCAGTCTCAAAATCCCTCTGAATTTAAAAATGATTCCATGTTTTCTCTTAAAAAAAAAAAAAAAATACAAGCGTTTTTTTTTCCTCTACCGTAAAGAAGATTTTTTCAGTTATTTAACTCCACTGTCCACACACAAGTGTATTGCCCAAATAACTACAGGCAAGCACATTTAAGAAATAATTTTTATAACAGCTAATTACTGTATGAAAGGGAATGTAAGAAATGAGGGGTTTAATTTAAGGACTTATTCACGTCAAACTGACTGTAAGAGAGAACAGAAGGCACTACTGCTAGGGAATTCCATCCGCTCTACAACAATCTATGCATTCCTTCTTTCACATTTATTTACCATAAATTCTTTGCCCTTTGCCAATCATTTCAGTAAAGAAACAGAAAACATTCAGAGCCATAGGCAAGGCACACAGCCCCGTTCTGTAACAACAGCCTAGCACTGGCAGTGTATGTTCTTTTTTCTCATGTCACATTAGACATCAAGCATGCATGCCTACATATGAAGATAAGCCTTCTGTATGGAGTCCCAGAGGACTCTGAACAAAGTTAGTTGCTTAAAAAAGTGTATGAAACAGCATTTTTATAGGTTTGTCCTTCTAATATGCAGTAATATAAACATCATTTCTACAGATTCTGAATTCTGTGCATGCTTTTTGATGCATGTGGTACAGTGTAGAGACTCTTCACTCAAGGGAACCATACCCTGTAACTCAAAAGAAAACTAAGTCTGATTAATTTTCCAGTCATATTCCATGTTCTCATAATCTCCTCTGGAAGACAGAGCATTTTCCTCCTCCTCCAAAGACAACCCCTTTGAAATTTTGCCCCTAGAAGTCATGTCTGGATTTCTGCTGATAGGATGAGTGTAATTGATTTGTGCAAAAAACTTATTTACCAACACTAGTAACATTAACATGGCTTTTCCAGCTGAGAAATACTGGAAAACACAATAATTATTTATTCTCAGATTGGGATAAGTGAATAAAAGGCAATTTTTAAAAGCTGAAGTTATTAGACTTAAAAATATATGGCTGTTTTTTTAGATTTACTGTTCTTCTTGATAGGTCATCAGTTAAGGATATTTATTACATCAGGCACTCATCTTAACAGCCAGGTATCTTGTCACCATCAATCAGAATTTTAAGGTAGTTTTCACTATGATAATACCCATATTCTAAAAGTCAACCTCACCAGTCCAATCAATGTTATAATTACATAATACTAAACACGTATCAATATTTCTTTGTTGCAGTTTAACCAAATAATCATTTAAAATAAATTATATCTACATGAAGACCAGGTGTTTGGGGTTGTTTATGGGTTTTTGTCTGTTTGTTTGTTTTGAGTGTTTTTGTTTGTTTGTTATTATTTTCGAGATATGACCCAAGTATTTTAATATATTCTGAACTAAGTAGATATTTCAAGGTAGAAATTAATTCTACCCCTACCTATTATTTGGGGCACCCCTACCATCCTATTAATTGCAAGTTTCAGATACATATATATAAACTTCGTAAACATACAGCAAAAATTCAGACAAGTTTGAAATTTTTCAGACAATCTGCATTTTTGTTTTCAGTGCTCAATGTGTTTAGGAAGTAACACCTGCTGAAAGCAGTACGTTAATAATAAAGTGTAAAGCAGTCTGGCATTAGAATGCCCAAGTGGCGGACAAAAGATGGATAAGAAGGGAGGAACTTTTTATGGGTCAGTCAAGATTCTAAGTGCTTTGATATTTAGCGTTTGTTTGGTGTTTTGCTCAAAGAGACTGAAAAAGAGAGCACCGCACCCTTCCATAGTCATACTTGCTTCTTGGTAACTCTTAGTCAGTTGAAGAGAACATTAATTCAGGACTATGCACATGAGAAAAGGCAGACAAGAGCAGAGAATAAGAGTAGGATAAGAAAAAAAGAAGTTTTTTTTTTAATTATTTTTATCATCTGCTCGTTTAAAGTTGCTAATCCTTTTTTTTCTATTACACTGATTATTTTCAGGTATCTGCTCTTGTTCCAGCCTGAGTTAAAATTAATACTGAAACTTCTTAGTCTGGAAAATCTGAAGCACAGCAATGCAAGAAATAACTATAGAAGTGCTATTGCATGAGATATTGTGAAGCTTCAGGGTTTCCAGGGCATTCATAGGATGGAAGCTGCCTGAGATGCCTCATTCCTCATTTCTCATTCTTGAAAACTGACCTTGCTCCACTCACTTACAGGTTGCTTTCTGTCACTGCAAGACCGTAAAAAGCTACACCACTTGGTGTATGCAAATAGAGCACTCTGAGTGGGGAATGTTGCTTCCTCATTCAGATTATTTTAACTGTCACAAATGTAAATGCTGCTCCACCATGCCAGCACAGTGAAGACCAGCAGTGACATCATAAGCAGGCTATGACCTGCCGTGGGGGATATGGCCCTCTGGGTTTGGTCAGTGGGTTAATGCAGAAATGACAAATAGAGTAACAAGAAGATTACAAATTACTCATCTCAGCACCTAAAAATATTGAGAGAATTTGACAAAACTCCTTCCATTTAAAACAGTAGTTTCAGTGAGTGCCTTTCAGACACAACTGGAAGGCAATATACACTGCCTTTGTGCAGCTTACCTACTGCATGAACATTTACAAACACACACACATTATGATGCTGAAATACACTCCTCACTAGAACTTGATGGTTAGAAGAAAGGTTACTGGGTCATTTATGGCAGCGAATGTTCCCTCTGTCATAATAGAATTAAGTGCAAATTGTTTTAAAAGTGCTTCAAACCTTCCTTCATAAACTTCGTTAAAATGAACTGAAATATGCAATAGAGATGTAATGATCAGCTGCTTTGCTTTTCTGATAGGAGTTTGACTCAAATCCCAAACCTCTGAAGGTATAGACAAATGGGAGACTTACTCAAATTAATTTGCCAAAAGAACAGGTAATCATGAAAATTATCCCAACACTTGATGACAGGGAAGCCCGTGGTCATGCACACCCAGTCACCCACACATCCTGTCACTGGAAACAAAGGAAGCATATCGGAACAGAATTGCTAGGAAACCACTGCGAAAGAGCTATTCATACACAGGTAAATTAATTAGTAAATAAGCAGCAGCTTATGTGATTCTGCTGCATCCTGAGCAAACTTATAACAAAGCCACTAGAGGCAGCAGGTCAAAGACATAATTTTTTTCCTTGTCATTCCGCAGCTACATTGCAATTATTCAGTGTAATGCACTAAATATGGGGTCACGCTTTTTCAGCAAAGGGCAATGTCAGAACTCCATTTGACTTCAATGGGAACAGAAATGACCCTTAAGTATGCAGCTAGATTTTCTTCCATGTCCTCTAAGACATAGAATTTAGCACCATTACCTCAAATGTTCTTTGTCATCTTTCTCTAAGACTGTTACCACGTCATAAGATTTTGTCCTCCAAAATACTTGTCTAATCTTTGAATATTGGCTTGTTAATCATTGAATACACACTATAATTTTAAAGTGTCTGTTTTATGTAAATTTAAATTTTGTAAATGTAGATTTACATTTTAAAATTTTCTACCAAGTATCTCGGTACACAAATCTGCAAGATTTTTGTCTGGCTTGTAGAGTGTGATATACTTTCAAATATATGTTACATTGTTTGTTTTACCTTAGATTAGTTTGACTTAGAGGTGAGTTAAGACAACTGAAATGCAAGGCAGTCTTCACCCAAAGGTGGAGCAAAACCTGGGCTCCTGAACACTTCATGTCCTCCGTGTCCCTGGAGCATCCTTGTCCATGTCCAGCAATCCACAGAGCAAATCTTCATCTGAAGTGCAGGGAGAGGTGGAAAGATGGCACTGCAAGGCAGGACAGGGAAAAATTTTGCCTGGGGAATATTGATGACTCTGAATGGGTTCCTGCCAGCAATGATAACAGTGTGTGTTTTCAAACATGACAACCAGAGGAAAATCAACATGACACATCTGAAAGCATATCTACGTTAATCCTTTCTTATGAACCATTTGTCAGACACCTACGTTTTGCAGTGAGGTTGCAGATACCCAGCATTTGAGATGTGTTGCTCTTTTTTTTGGCTGAGGAGTTATAGAATTAGAATAACTCATTTGGAAGGGACCTTCAAGATCATCGAGTCTGACCACTACTGAGCTAAGAAAATGTTAAAGCTTATCAACCGTTACCTAACACAACTACCGCCACAAAATACAGCAGTTCTCAAAATTATGTAGCCGTGCCATGCAAATACTTTATATTTCAAGAGAAAGAACTTCCCATGGAATTTGCTGAAAATAAATCTATTTCCATACAAAAATGTTTTTTCTTAAAACAAGATCCTTACATAAAGAGTAGCTGATCCATGAAAGGTGCATTTACATTGAAGCAGCATTGTCATCAGCAGAAAACACAATCAGGTCCTTATTTTGAGAAAAAAAATGTTCTGTGAACATTCTGACATCTGCAGAGAATTAAATTAGACCATCAATCTGTAGTCAAATGGTCACGTAAACCAGGGAAAACCATAGGCATAAACAACCCTTCACAAGAAGAACAGGAAAATCAGCATCAGTCTGGTTTGTAGTAACCTCTGTGCTTCAGATCTCATGTTGGTCACAGCTGAAGTCAAACACTATGGAAATAAATTAATGTAACTAAAGAAGTGCTCATTAGTGACCTCAGTAACTCCAGCTCCCCACAGCAGAGTTCCCTCAAGATCAGAGGCTAAAAGGAAGGAATGTTATTTTGTTGACTGAGCTTTCACAAGTTATCAAGTTATTACTGAAGCCTCTTAAAGCCACAAAAGTTTATGTGACACTTATCTTCAGCTCTTTCCAGACTCTTAACTCCAGAATTCAAGTTTTAATAGAAGCAGAGCACGAACCACTGCATTTTTCAGAATTCTGTTAAAGCTGGCAGGTGTATTTATTTTCAGGTTTAGTATCTCATAGAATGGAAAAAGGATAAGGTAGAAAGCCCTTTCTCCCACAAATAGAGTAATTTTAAAATTACATCAGTCAAGAATTTCATATTGAAAAATTTGCTGATGTCATTGATAGAAGCATGCCAGTACACACCTAACAGCTTCTCCAGCTTAACATTTTTGATCCCTTACATACCCATCTATAATCCATTTTGATTTTCATTCTCCACAATATCTCATGACTGCAAATTCCAGTCAAAGGTCCCTAGATGCATGTCTGGTTTCCTGATGTTTTTATCCCCAGACACTTTCAGATGATCACTGAATCAGACACAGTTAAAAATATTAGCGTAAAAATTCATCATTGCAGTGGTTATTATGGCAGTTCAAGCAATACAGCATACATTTCCTACAATACAAGGCTAGGCAGTTAAAATACGCTTCATATTCTATTAACTTTGTGCTGTCTTGATAAAAACATTTTCATGTTATAACTGAGGTTTTAAAATAGGCAACATATTCCTCAATTCTAATCCAATCCATTGTATTTCCTGCTAATTCAAGTTTGCAGTATGCTCAAAGACTCAGCATTTTTTTTTTATTTTTTTTATTGCTTACATAATAGTGTTTCTTTAGCAGGACAATCCTAATGTTCCCATAATTAAATATGGCATCACAGCTACAGTTTCTGTGGTCTCTCACATAAAAAAAAAAAAAAAAAAAAAAACTCATTCCATACTTTTTCCACTAAGGAGTTGGAAGAGAGAGAATCATGATGAAAGGGAACTAATAGTTAACCACGACTAGAGCTGCCAAATGTTATTGCATTATTCACCTCCTATCTAAAATGTGTATAGTAACGTCACTGACCATACAGAAAAGAGGAACATGCATTTACAATGCTTCTCTGAGAAGGAAAAATTCAAGCAAGTGTTCTTCAGCATTTCAAAACACTTTGTAAATCACATTAGTTCATCACCAAACTCCACTGATTGTAACACTGTATTTGCTCCCATTCGCCATAAAGAATCATGAGAGATAAGTAACAAGTATCTCAGAAAAGCCTACTTTTTTTGGCTAAATAACACGCATTCGCTGGCATGTTAGTCATGGACTCAGAGAGGAGAACATAGCCCAAGCCTCTACAGTCCTGTAAGAGTGCTTCCACTGAATTCTAAGCACAATTTACTTTAAGATCACAGACACTTCGCACAGTGGTGCTGCACCCTCTCTTGCCCTCACCCAACCTTGGCTCAACCCTTCCATGCAGCCTGGTACCATCTCTCCTGCACAGTGGTACATGATCCAGTCCTCGTCAGATCACCAGTGCCTCTAACCTAGCGCAATGCTTTGGATATGACTTGCTAACAAGGGTTTGTCAAAATAAATTTTCAAAAACCCATGGGAAAAATTTAAGGTAGTAGCAAGTGAACATATATCGACAAATCAAAGAAGAAATATACCGACACACAAACAGCATTCCCCCAGAAAACAGGCCCTATCCTCCAAGTTTGCATTTCTGTGACAAATGCACAAACAAAGCATCACTTTATATTGCTAACCATGTTGTTCGAAGAAAGTGTCTCGTGTTTCTCCTTTACAGCATTTCCAGTTCAGCCTTTTTGTCTTTGGAAATGGTCTAATATGTAAATGTCCTTCCACAGCCTCTCTAGAATAAAAAGAAGGTCTTAGGAATTGAAATTCTATTTAAATTTATCATAACTTGATAAGAGAAGCGTGTGTTTATTTAAATACTCTACCATTATTTCTACTTAACAACAGGCAGCTCTGAAGTGCAGTTATAAGTCTGTTTACACCACACAGATATCAAATTGACTTGCTAATGGTAACTTTTATTCGGTATCCATGGGTTACTGTGTCATGTGATTTGACATCAAGTACAGACAGTGCTGATTAGTAGCATCCAGTTCTGTCCATCTCTGTGCATCACTGAACCATCTGGTCATTTATTCACTAATAAGCCCCTAATGGCCCAAATATTCACCGGCCTGTCATTGTGACATGGCATAAAATGCCTACATCTTTCAACTTGCTTTGACATGTTGCTTGTTTCACATCAAAACCCGTCATTTACAGGAAAAGAGCTCAGAGGGGTAAAAACTTGACCTAATCTGCAGTGTTAACACAAAGACAGAGGCTTTGTTATCTGGTAGCCTGACTGAAAGCATGTAAATGGGCATGAATTCATTTTGTACATTTTTCCATGCTCATTTTACAACATTCTTTAAGTTTGATATCATTCCTAATATGGATTTTTATGTGGGTTTAACTGTGAAATCTCTTTTCTTTATCTGTTAATATTCTTAGGAGTGCATTACGAGAAACTGAATGCCCAGAGACGTTTTTCAGGTTTCTATAAGGAGAATGCACATCAACAAAAACATCATGGAGACTCTGGGAACTTTTCTAAACCTCTCTATTAAAAATTAGTATGATTAATGATTTTTCACTGTGTTTCTCAGAATTTTTTTTTTGCCTAAATACCAAAAGGCAGCATAATACTTTCTGTCCTAAAATATGAGACGCATTAACTATTTCCAGTGTAGCACGTTACATTTTGCAGAATCTTTCTAGATGAGAAAATCTCACAGTATATCACCTCACATCGAGCGCACTATTACTTAAGGCTCATGAATGTTTAGTAAATAAAAAAACTTTCTTTTCAGTCCCATCACGGAAAACTGCTGGAGAAGAAAGAGGTTACAATCAATGCTTTATTATTTTTTTAATCTTACTGGATATAATCATAGTTAAAATAGTTTGAAAAAAAGCAAACACCCATTAAACTAATTGCTGTTGAAATCTTGGTTAATACATCATTAAAACGTGATTAAAGCATGATGTAATTGATTGTAACTAGAACACTTAGGGTGGTTTTATGGCTCTGCAGTCATTGGTGTGATGGGACACATAATTCACCCAGTGTGTTAGCTCCACTTCATGTGTGCCTCTATTGGCACACTAGTTTCTAGAAGCAAGCATACTCTGCTCAACAAAAACTTCTATTATACTACCTGCTGGCTATTAGACTGATCGCAAGATTGTAACTAAAATTATTTAAATCTGATAGAGCATTTCTTTTTCTTTTTTTTCTTTTTTTCCAAGTAACTGTGGAACATTTGCTCTTTTTTGTTGTTTGTTTTGAGGGGATTTCAGTTTTGTTATTTGTTTGTAATTCTTTTCTGTTCTCAAATTATATGTATGTTGCCACTGTAACATATTAACAGGTAGTCCTTGTTAATGGCACAAACATCATCCAAAATAAATCCTCTGCCTGTGCATGTTGGTAAATTTTATCACAGAATTCAGGGCAGCTAATGAATCAGTTTAAATGTTGGCATCTTCACGGTGAGATTCAATCAAGTTCAATTTTCATTTTAAAATAGTTTGCAATATTTACTATCAAACGCATGCCCTAGAATGAGGATACATACACAGAATTTTGTATATGTATTTAAATGTTTCTACATTTTGATTATTCACTTTGCCAATCCTTGCTGCACAACGTTATTCTCAAGGGCATCAATATACACATTCACTCCTGTCTTACAAGCTTGAGAATACGTTTTGCATTTACCCAGAGCCCCTGAACCCAGAATGGACTGGAAAACAATTGTGTTTTCTGAAAATGCTGAGGTTTTGAAACTAATCTCTATTCAACAATATAGCAAAATCCAAAGCAGACTCAAGTCAAGCAAGATATAAACTGCTCTTTCCAACCCCACTAAGTGGGTATCTTATTCATAATGTCCTGAATTCCTCTTGTCCTAAAGAATTCCATCCCATGCAAAATCTTTTAAACAACATTTAATTCAAGTGGAAAACTGCCATGAAAAAAACAGTCTGTTTTGATGACCTGTCATTTTCTGATGGAAAAAGCAGTTTTGTCAACAACACAAACCATGATCGACCCAAGACATATTCCCATTTGTGGAAATAGGACTAACAGGTTCTAATATATGACATGTAGTTTTTCAGTCCCTTGTAGGATATGTGCTCTAGTTCTAAATTTTTAAATCTTCAGAGCATTCACAAATCAGTGTTATAGCAAGGTTACATACAGGTAAATGAGCACAATCTGCAGCTCGAGAGCAGTTCTTTTGCACTTGTTCATGTTTTTCAGATTTCAAGAACTAAATAACTGTATTTGTTATAGCTGAAGAAAAAAATGCATTTTACCTATGTCAGTTATATTGACAATTCTGAAAACTTTTATAATACTAAAATCTTTTCTTTAGGATACTAATCCACTGAAATTTAGATTTTAAATTTTTTTTTGAAAGGTAGTTGGCATAAAAGTGACTTTGAAATGACTATTTCAATGACTTGAGATAAGTAAATCAGACTGACGATTCATTTTTTCATTACACAAAAGGTTGAAGTAAAACACATTGCTAATACATAAAAACAGCAGAAAACAACCCTGGAGTAAGAGAGTGATCAGTAACCACTTCCACACCGCTGACTGTCCCCAGGAAACATGCTCTGTTTATCTTAGGGGCAGTCTCTGAGACAAATCCCAGTTCTGCTCAGCACCTAATGAGCTTGTGCTCACCACCAGCTCTCACAGAATAACGCCGATGGAGTGGGAAATATGTGCTTATTTTTGAGATTTAGGGAGAAACCTCCTCAAAAATGTCACACCACCAACTAAAATGTTTTTTCCAGGAGGATGGGGCTCAGAACATTTAAAATGTATCCTGAAGAGCTTGTTTTATGAAGTGCTGCATATTACATACTACAAGATTTGCACACATCTTTAAATACAATTATGCTGTCGGTCGCAGATACGCAGATACACATGGCACACTTTCAAAGCAAAGCAGCACAAATCATTTCAACAAGTGTAAGCATGTCATACAGGGATGGCGTGAGAGCTATTAGGTGGTGATACCTGTTATCATCAGCTAGCCATTTTTTAAACCTAGAACACTGTTGCCAAATCTTCAGTCTGTTTGTAGCAGTAGAAAGGCAAGATCATGTGTCTAACATGCTCCGTTAATAGCAGGGAAACAACCTTGCTTGTATCATGAATGCATACGTATTTGAAATACATGCCATCACTTTAGCCAGATCCCTTCAAATCAGAGTTAGCAGAACACAGCACCTACTACACTTGTAAAAACAAAAGAACTCAGATAATAGAAGCAAAACAAAAGCCTACAATTGCTTTTCTGTTCCTCATACTTGAAAACTATTCAATTTTCAGGAAAACGTTTTCTTGACGGCTAATCTACACTTAATAGAGAGTTATCATTTAAGAAGCTGGTTAATAAGTATTAAAAGAAAATCTTATTATTACCTGTCTATAAACAAGATAACAAGATTGCATTTGTGTGGCACTACCCAATGACTGACAGTCATATACTATTTAAACTGACATTCATAGATTTTAAATAGTTTTCAAAAAATCATCTATGAACAGCTAAAATCGGAGATAAAAATTTGCACACCTAATGAGTAATGCAGCTTTTGGTTCCTGGCTATGACTTTGCTCTTGACAGCACAACTTCATCTTTCGCAGATTTCCTTTGCAGAGAGTTTAATTTCCTCCGCTCTTCAGGAAAACTACCAGTATTTTAGCACTAGTAATGACATTAGTAACTGACAAGAACAAGTCGCC
>VXAB01000046.1:182995-240248 GCA_013399175.1 Odontophorus gujanensis
GTAACCCCACCAAACCCCCCCCCCCCCCCCCCTTTTTTTTAAGGTATGTTTTTAATTCAATGTGGTAACATATTTCTCTTGAAAATACCCATATTTTCATATATAGAAATAAGTGGGAAAGTGGCACATATAAAACCAGACAAAATAGAACACATTAATACTACACACCTTTAGATTAGATAACCTTAGAATAGTACTTTTTATCATTCCCCCTAATTACATCCCAATTCTGATATTTATGCATTCACTTAACTTCTCATATACAAATATTTCTATCGATTTAAAATATATCCAATCCTTTGAAATATTAGGGCCTCAGCATAAGACTAATTAGATGCAAACAGCTTTTGTAAATCCTTTAGTGACATAAGCTGTCCTATATTTGAAGTTAAATATACCTACTGCCATGCCTAATTGTCAATTTTCTATTAAATATTTCGCTTGTAAATACAGTGGTGGAAATTGAAGTTTAAACTTGCTTATTTGGGTATTCAGACCCAAACTGATACACATTATAAAGAAATAAACACTGTTTATTAATGCAGCAGAAATACTGCTGGCACATTAAACACACTATAATTAAGAATGTCAAAAATAACATATGCCTCTGCATTAGCAGAGGCACTGTAAATGCACACTGTATGTACGCAGATGAGAGACCAAGTTTGTAGAATTCGGAATTCTTATTGCTTATAAACGATTAAAGGAAGCTCTTTTATTCAATATATCACAAGAAAGGCCAGATACACATTAAAAGCTAATTAACTAACTCATGATATCCACAGTGATTTGAGACTCAGAGCTGGCGTTTCTGATGTCTAATTTCACTTTCTGAGGTAACAACCACCATGACTTGACACACAGATCTGCGAGTGCTATCGCTCATACATGTGATTAGAGATGCTCAACACCAAGCAAAACACCCTTCACTCTGGTCTCAAAGTTGTGCCTTTTCCTACAGTGATGTCAAATATTTTAACAGTCAATGGAGAGGAGACAAAGAACAAGTCTTCCATCTCCATAAGGGTGTGCTTTGTGTACAAGTGGAAAGCTATCAGCCTCTTCACTCATCCAGACTCACCAATCACACACAGAGAAACTGATCCAATGTTTGCTCCCTGATGCAATTAACTAATGAAGATGATTATCCCACGGTCACCAAGAGATTTATGTTATCACAAATCAGATGAACTGGGAGTGAGAACACAACAACACTCTGATTCACTACCAATTTTTGAGCCTCAATTCTGTGGAAAGAAAATTGCACAGTGTCGTGATAGACTTTCAGATGTGTGTATCAGAATTTGCTCATTTTGCAGCAGCAGGCTTCATGTACCTTTTTTTTTTGGTCTGCTGTATCAGATATACGTTCTAATGTCCTTAATTGTCATCTACACAGGTTTCTGACTACTTAATTTGTAAACTTGTTTTCTGTAGGCGATCTACTGCAAAAAGAATGACAACATTGTCCCTTCAGACAATCCAGTCACTGTTATGAGAGGAATCTCTTGTTCTGGGAATCTCCTTGCTGGCAATCTACCCTAAGACTCCAGAGAGATCCTCAGATCTATGGCACATGTAAATTAATCCAAAAATCAATGGCAGTTATGGTTGTACAATAATTCTAAAAGTAGAGTCAAAACACAAACTCTGATGTGCTCAGAATTGCCTGCTCTTCAGGAAAGAGAAGATTCACTTAGACCAAATTAAACCAGTAGCACAAGCACTGGTCTCACAGTACCACTCAGGTAAGTGAGCATTTGTCATCAAGAAGTGTGAATTTCCCAAAGAGCCCTGTCCTGAAAATCTCGCATAGGCAAATCTCCCTCTGATGTGGATCTAACCTGGTATCTTTTCTTACATAACACATCCAAATTCAGTTCTCAAAAGCAAGCATCAGGGTACAGATCAACAAATCTCTCCCTCCTTGTATTTCATAACTGCCTTTAAGAGAAATGTTAGCTGCCTGCAGCTGGCTTAACTCCAGAATTAATTATCTGAGATTAGAGACCTGTATGAACCTTGCTGATTTCAAGAAAATTCACAGAACAGGCTCCAAAACAAATGCAAAAACACAAGACTTTTCATGCTGACCACAGCAGACAGTGCAAGGTATTCTTCCCATCTCCAAAATGACAGGAGAAAACTCAGACCAAGCAGTCGCTAGAAAGTTACCACCTAAGAGTTTAGGGTACTCCAAAAATTAACCTGCCATTTTTAACTCTCTCTTTCCAGCTGTGGTTATTTTTCTTATCAACTTCCTTTCTTCTCCATGCCTCATCCCCACCAATTCCTAACAATAAAGGCAATACCCTGTCAGTTTTCAGTAGTTTGGGTTGATTAATTGGTTGATTTTCTACCTCACTCTCTTTTCCTCTTTTTCACAGTTGGCAGATGTATTTTTGCTATGGTCATTGTGCAGAACTGTTGCAGAGAAAGTTGCAGTTCACCATCAGTTAATTTTCAACAATGTTTAGGCCACTGCAGTTTGAAATGTCTGTGTGCCCAGGACATCCACTGACATCTCACAAGGGGATACCAGTACCTCAAAACAGGAGCTAGGATCCTTCACAAATTCATGAGCTCTGTGAGGATCTTCATCATACCTGAGCCTTCCAAGAGCAATTGAAGACTTTATTCCACAAATCAGAATCTGTTCAAGCAAAAAATATAAGTTATCTTCAAGTTAGAGATTTCTTCCAGTTTTCTAGTTAAATAAGAGGAAAATATTTATTAGTACTTTACTATTATTTTTTGAGAAATACAAGGGGTGCTTACTTTAGACTACACACCCAAACAGGGTTGCTAGGCAAGAAAACTTTGAGTCTTGAATGATTGAATTGCTAGAAAGAAAATAATCAGTCTTGGCACCTTTATGTCCTTTTAATTCCCACCTACTGTAAGAACAAACAGTGCTGGGCAGTGTTCCAGAAAACACTGCTGAAACAAAGAAAGTATTGTATAGAGGGCTCTAACTCGTGTAAAAATGAACTGAGACTCTGAAGTAAATAATCTGCATTTATTCATATGCTTGTCTGCTGAAGGAGACTAACTTCTATGTTAGAAATTCCAAGACTCGGACGTCTGACTGAGTTTATATTGGCAGTATTCTGTTCACAGTCAAAATTGTATCAATCTCTAATATTGTCTCGAACTTATGCATGCATCAAATTTAATCATAAATGAAGATAACTCTTCTGACTTAAAGAGTTATCTTCATTTATGATTAAATTCGATGCATGCATAAGTAGCACTTACCGACATAAACTGCAGTGCCTTCTTTATTGAGCTGTCCTTCTAGAACAAAGGAAATAAACTGAATGAATTAAAATAACTGGAATATACTGACCATAAACAGCTAACAATGTAATGCAGATGCAGAACTCCATTAGGTATACAAAGGGAGAACAGAGGGAAGGTGTACTGATTCATAATTAGCCAAGCTTGCACAGTTTTTTTTAAATAGCTATCAGGAGTCAGTGAAAGAATGATCACATATATAAATTTGCATTTCACTATACCATAATAGAACATTTTTGCAGCACATTGAATGGAATCACTAAGTAGTATTTACTTTTTTGTCTGAAAATATGTCAGACAAGTAGCTGTAAAACTGTTCAAGCATTTATAATTTACACAAAACCATCATTTTGTAACGTTCTATGGTGCTGGACTATTCTAGAAGGGTGCTAGGCAAGAACTGTCCTGATGCCACATATCAGATGTCAGGGAATATGTCATTTCAGAGGCTTAACAGCACCATCATGATCACACATACACAGATTATCTATTTTTCACAAATAAGTATTTTTCTATTATGTTAATCAGAGCAAAATTTCCTCACCTTCATTAAAGCTCACACATATAGACCTTTCACAAGAAAATTCTAATTTATGTTCTCAGGAAAAGGAAAGCCCTCCGTGTATTTAACACAAACTTTATTTGTCTTTAAAATATATTCAGGCATTCCTGTGCAATTTGTTGCTAATGCTTAATGAGCCAAATCTTTTAACTATTTGTCCTCAGCTGTAAAATTCTCTATTGGCCTCTTCCTCAAACTGGAGGCTTCAGCCCCGATGTGCTAATAGTTGCCTGCGAAAAACAGTGGCTCCAAAGGCCCCTCCAGCTCACCGTGCAGTCCACTGCCCTTACACCTGGCTTGTAACTGGTGGGGAGTCTGAATGGGAACATGCACAGGTGTGTAAGGTGTGTGGGAACCAGCCTCCAGCACAAGTATCCCTGTGAAGGTCAAGCCACCATCCTGATTCCACCTCCATATAAAAGGTCAGATCAGGTGATCTCTAGAGGTCCTCTCTTCACTCCTGATTCTGTGCTCTTGCTGTGAAATCTTCAAGAAGTTCATCAGCTAGGTAAGGCTGGGCTACAGAGAAATGTTGGTAGACAAAATAATATGCTATCGTAAATAGAGAAACTCAAAAGTAAAAAACGTTCTCTTAACTACCACTTCTCATTCTTCTACATTCCTTTAAACTTTTCTTTCCTGTGCCCTGCCCCAGGAGTTCAGCCAAACATACAGCCACAGACTGCTGAGGAACCCCCACACGCTGTGTTCCTGCTCTCGTTCTCAGATGGGGGGATAGCACTGCTCATTGCATTCCCTGTTGGATGTCCAGTTTGAGGATATTGTGGATGTCATGATTGCAGACATGAAAACCTGATTAGCAGGAAGACAGCCACTGCTTGCATCAGCCGGAGCTGCTGAAGTGCTTTCCAAAGCAGTCCCATACAGGAAGCTCTGCAGCAATTCAGTGTGGGAGTAAAGAAAACCAGTAGAAGACCTGGTGAGGTTCCTTGTGTTCCCCCAAAAGCTCCTTTACCAAGGTGCAGTCAGCATTCTCTTCCAAGGCAGCTCAGCCCCTGCCAAGATGTAGCCACGCGGTGTGCAGCAGTGGCATTCAGCACTGTGATCTCAGGAGCAGAGGGTGCTGCTGCCTCTGTGGTCAGCAGCATCCATAGCAAATCTCCCCTTGTACAGGAGGAGCCAGGTCCCCCTTCCTCACAGCCACAAGGACATTGCACAGCCTTCCAGGCTCCCAGGGCTCTGCCAGCAGCCTACACACCATGACGACAGCAGCAGCATTAGAATTAACTGAACTCTAAGATTTCTGTGTCTTAGCAGATTTAAACCGATACAGCCCTTCTGGGAAATAAAAACTAAGAAGAAATTGCACTGTAACCAACATGGACTTCCTTTAGGCAAGGCAGATAAAGGATTCTGTGTAGGCTATTTGGGCACCTTATTTAAGTTTTGTAAGAGGATCTGAAACCATAATTATGGTCACAAGGAAATACAAAATAGCTCAGTTTGTCAGAAACCACTTATTCAAGATTTTTTTTGTTTGGTTGGTTGGTTTTTTGCAAGGGATACCAACAAACAGCTATCAATTTTTAAAAAGGATTCTGGTGCACAACAAAAGCTGTAACTCCCTCTAACAGTAAAACTGAAAAGAGCCCATGCCAAAAGCTATAGCCAGAGGTACTCCTAACATGGTCATGAATTTATATTCTGCCAGAAGCACTTCCACTAAACGTTTTGTGAAGCACATCTTTGGATCTTAATTTTCCCAAAATTTGATACTGAGCCGATCTGTAATAAATAAAATTTTCAGCGTTGAACAGATATGTCTTATGCCCTGGAGTTCTATAATCACTGTATTTTAAATTTCTTTAAAAATTCATTGCAGTTGTCAGATACATGTTCATTTTAGTTATGCATAGGTGGGTTTGCTGTGACATCAAATGTGCAATTAGCCCATTCCCAGGTGAACATTCTCTGCAGATATGTCACTGGAGAGTCCCTTTCACATCCCTGTCTATTTAGAGGTAGCAATAAACCAGTTGTCGCAGTCTTCATACTTCAAACTGATTCCTAAAGCTGTGCTTCAGCAATACCTTCCCATACTCCAGCGCTGGTGGTGCTGGAACACACCCCACTGAGGAAGGCCCACGTGGATGAATACCCTGATGCAGGACTTCTTTTGTCACAAGGGTGTAGCAGTGATAACAACAAACATGGTAAAGTTGCCAATGAATTGTTATACTTCTAAAGGACCTACCTGTGCAAGAGAAAAAGCAGAAAGGTATTGGGAATGGTTTAGAAGTAATCCTGTTACCAACAAGGGTAAAAGTTCTCCAGAATACGTTTAGCTCACTTGCTACTGAAGAAAATCCAGGCATCTCAGTGTAGCTAAGGTACCATCACCACTGAAAAAGTAAAAAAATGCCAAGGTCCAATCCTCTAGCAGTGCAGGTTAAAATTACAGGACTTCAGGGCTAATTCTGCAATCCTCAACACGGGTTCATAGACCTCCAGCTGACTAGTGCCAATTAACCCAAGGGAGCATCTCCCTTCACTTCAGCTCACAGAAAACATCACCTACCAATCATTCACACAATGAAGGGATTGTGCCCTCCCTCAACTACTTCTCCCAGCACCCTCTCACAGATTTTGGTCACACCCAGTGTAGAATCCCACTATAACCTCAATCTCCTCCTGAAGGCTGTGCCACACTACGGGTGCTCCTGTGCCAGTTGCCAGCACTCATTCATCACCATGGGACAGACCACAGAGCACCCCCCAAGGCTTTACAACCAGTGAAAATCGGCACCAGCTTTGCAATTCTGGCACAACATGTCTTCTCTTTGAAGTCTGTTTGCTCGATTTTACAGTTCTATATTCAAAATGTATTAAAGATGTTTAAAAGTGGCAGGGACTTCCAATAAAAGCTATGTTGTCCAGAATCAGGATGCTGGTCCCAATTTAAACTGGTTGTTAAACAATAGTATATCCAAATAAAAGTGGTCTGATTTACAAAATAGCTCAGGCTGACTGAACATTTATTACTCAATTATTTTTTTTTTCAGCTCTTCAGAGGTCATTCTCTCTTTATCTTGTTTTGCTTGTCTACCAAGCTTCCCACAACTACTGTATGGAAAGTGGATTCACTTACTATGTTTGAAAAGCTACTGTTAATGGGAAATACAGCAAAGGAATGATGCTAACAAAGATTTAACATTTCTCTTGGCTGCATCCATGATTTAAACAACAGCTTACAATGCCATCAGAGCTCTGTCTTCTGAAACACACCCGGGAAATAATGCAACTAGATTCTGGTTTTTATCATCAGGCATTTCGTAAACTGAACTCACATTTAACACTTAATATCCATATCACGTTGTATTTTCTGTTCTGAAGAAATGAAAGAACATATACGGGACAGCGGCTGGAGGAGAGCACTCTCTAAAGAGGCACAGAGAAGATCTAGGGTCTGCCTGGAGTCTGCAGACCTTCACCTGTGACTGACCTCCTGTTTCTGCTGCAGTCCTGGGTGAATCATTTCACATCTCCATCTGTCTCATCTGTTTAGACTGAACTCCTCTGGGCAGAGTTTTTGTTTTGCTTTGTGTATTTATGCATCTATTTACGTTAGTTATATTTTAACTCAGAAATTTAAGGTGATAATGGGAACTAGACACAGAACATGAGTAAAAAATACAGCATGACAATATGCAAGGGAACCAAGGTTGATGATCCAGGAAAAGACAACCTCCATATAAATTTTTGGCCTAGATTTTCATCACTAAGATTTCTATTTCCATGGTCTGTACAAATACCTTGTAGTTATTTCCCAGCAACTTGCAACTAAAACAGGCTTCCTGCCCTGTCAAACCCATCGCATCACATAATTATGCTGTAAAATAAAGCTAAACATTAACATATAAAAATAGACATTATTTTCTAAAATCTTTGGCAAGTAAATGTAGTAAAAATCTAATGGGAATCTTAGATATAAGTAGCTTGTATGGACTTCCTCTCCCATCTATACCTTTCCTTTAAATGGTAAAATATCTGTTTCCTGTTCCACAGACTGGAAATGGGAGCACAGGACAAGTAACACAACTTGCCCAAGGTGACAGCTGACTTGCATGTCCTTTGCAGTGGACCACACAGCTTGTCAGGCAAATTGCACTGTACCAGTGAAGTCATTAGGCCTCCAAGATTCACGGTTAGCAAGCATTCCTAAAATTCTGATTAAACATTTTGTTTCCAAGTAGTTTTAAATTGGATGTGTCATTTTGTAAATGACAGATTGCTACTATACAGTAAGTGAGTGGTTTTTTAGTCTAGGACAGCAAATACTTGAATACATTGGCACCAAGTTTCAGATTATTCTTTCTACTGAACTCTTGCCAAAAATGATGTATTTGTGTCCTCCTTCTGGAAATATAAAATCTGCAATGGGTTTGGTTGTCTTTAGTAATACAAAGAGTACCAAAAAATAGCATTAAATTGGCATTCAAATAAAACATATAAAAGAAATACATTTTCCCAGAAGTGCATATGATTATCTGTCAAAATGTGAAAATGAAAAAAAGGAATTTTTGGCATTTAGAAATTTGGAAAATTTCATGTCTTAGACTTCCAAAAAGGAAAATAAAATAATGCAAACAAACCAAAACAATGAAAAGCCAAAAACCCATGAAATAGAAAAACACTCACTAGATATTAGTAAAATTGAACAGATGTGTGGAGGGAGACTGCATATTTTATAGGATGGGTAACTACACTTAATGTATTTACCTTTATTTTCTGCTGACTGGTAGGGATGTCTTCAAAAGAGTGTCTTTTAACCTTCAGACAGCATACGTTAACTCAGAGACTCAGTCCTTTTCATTGTTTTGATCAGTTCAACTAGCTGAAACCTATCACACCCCCAACATGATAAAGAAATCCAGAAAATATTGTAGAACAAAAAAACAGATTATTTGGACAGTTGAAGATAGATTTATTCTGGTTATTTCATTGATAGCATAAATGACTTGAGAAAAGAAATCACAATAATGCCAGTTCATAAAACAAAAGAAAGAGCTAGAGAGTTAAACTGCTATCAGTGAGCAAGTATTCAGGCACATCTTTTCCATCTATGGATGAGGACTGTATAACATTCTATACTAAACACACAAAAAATAAAATAAAATAAATAAAAAATTCACTGAGAAATAGGCAGTAAGACACCTTTAGGGTGAAAGCCACCAAAGAACAGCAGTCATGCTAGCCTCCAGTACCGCCATATTTTGCTATTCCTTTGGCAGAAAGTCCCACTGCAAAGCATGGCGTGGTATAACATATCAGGCAGGTTTCTGAGAAGCCCAAGCTGCGTTAAGGACATGTTTGGATGCAAAAACATATGTAGTGCTAGCACAGCCATATCATAAACTGGTTAAACTGAGCCAGTTTCAGTGCCAAAACCTCATTATTTTGGGTGATCTGTGTCCATCTGCTGTCATTTTTTGTTGTTGTTCTCTGATTTTTCAATTTCTGGCTAATGACTGCATGTGAAGATTTAAAATTGCATAAACTATAAGCATGATATATCAATTCTTGGGTATTTTGAATACAGCTTTCACAGTTCACTCACTGTCAATCAAACGACATACGGGGCTTAGGATGTTTTTTTCCTGTCACCTCTTCCTCAGGCCAAGACCGTGATTCAGCCATAGTTGTTTCTTGGTGAGGAGAGTCTGAATTGCTTCTAAATCTTATTTGGTTTATCTTATTATATTGTAAACTTTCATTCCTCAGAAAATGTAGAACAGGTGTAAAACCAGGCCACATCTCTATTAGACTAGACTCAATTATTAGATTGGAGCTATAAAGAAAAACAAAATGGGAAAAAAAAAAAAGAGGATAACATCCTGAACTTATCTGGGATGAAACATACTTCAGGATCATTTTTATATGGTAAAGATAGCTGGTCAGTTATTTAATGACTGTTCCTGAGATCCAGTAAATGATACAGGATGGGTTAAGCTGCAGAACATTGCTGCTTCTGTTTGGAAAGCCAAACTAAATAGTAGGCTGGAGGTACTAAATGAGAGACCTGAAGAATGTTTCTGGGAGGAGGAAGGTCTAAGCATCAGCTGTCTATAGAATTATGCTTTCACATTAAAATGAGCTAAATTATTTGATTAAATGCTAAAATATAGAAAGAAAAACAAAAGAAACTTAGGAGTTTTGTTGAATAAGGAAGAAGTTTGCTTTAAATTCTACTCAACAGTAGACACAGATCCTGCTATTACAAATGACCTCATGCCAGTATTTCCTTCTGGAATCTCACAGCTCCTGTATTTACTAGCTAATCAACCTTTATACAATGCTAAATCTTCATATTTCTTTATGTATTGAATCCCATTTTGTGCAGCACGTCTACCTGTATGACTTTGCATTGCAGTACTAGACAGATTGCTCAACAACTTCTGAATTTAAACTTAACATTTGGACATTTCCATCATCACTGTAGATTTATTTTTAACACTAAGTACATTAGTCTGCATGCCTTGTTTTAACCTACAAGGCACAGTTCAAGGACAACACTGTTTCACCATTTGCATCTTCAGCTGATTTCTGCAATTTTGCTCCTACTGTTAACTTTATTCCTTAGCATTAGAGCAAAAATAAAAAAATAAAAAAAAAAAAAGCAAAGGCACAAGTACATCATTACGTTGAAAAAAAAAGTCTTTAAGAGCCTGACAAAGAGTGGTCCTCAAGGGGTGGCATGTTTTCTTTTGACAATCTGCTGCTGTAAACTGGCTTCCAGAGCTCACTAGCCACATGCAATCTTCCCAGCCTGTATGGGCAATCATAGCACTTCATTGTCCAGTGCTATCATTACAATATTGTTATCATCTGAGCTTGAGTCTGACACTTTCTCTAAGACCTTTCAAATAACCCCTTTACTAGGCTTCAGTACCAAACCATTCAGGGCAAATCTCTGCTTTGTGCTTGTCAGCCTTAATAGACTGGATGTCACTTCTGCCTGTACGAAGTGCCTGCTCTTCAGCTGTCAGTCAGTCCTTGCAGTGTCAGCTGAGAGCGTGGCTGGAGCTGCTGGATTAGAGGGTAGTTACCACAGCTGTCAGATTACTGACAACCTGACACCCACATCCCCAACTTCCTTTTGCTGCATTTGGTTTCCATCGAGCATCCTTGGACCTCTCTTAAGGTGGATCCATCTGCTGAAGATAAAGAATAAATGTTGTCGCCAGCAGGGAAAGTTTTGCCCTCACCTCCAACTGCTCTTTGGGGCTGCTCTGCTTTTTTCAGACATGTGCAATCAAATACCATTTCTAAAATTTTGCTTATTTATGAATGGATAAAATCTTCTCAGGTCTCTGCCATAATGATGTCATTTCTACAAACTGTGCCTCTGTGTTTGGAGATCTCTCCACTGTTTAGTCTACCTTTAGTCAAGTGAGTTGGAAAGTTTTAGTCCCCATATATTTTGTACATTCTACCACCCCAGTCCTTCTCCAGCTCTACTCTCAAAGGGTTACAGGATAGGTTATTTTGTGAACAGCTTGCAGTTTTCAGAAGTAGCATGCCTTATAACAACTCTATAGAACTTGCCTTGTATTTCACATTCCACAGTTGATGGGCATGTTTTTTCCTATCTTTCATATGCAAACTAGAACCAAAAATTTAAAATAGCTTAAAAATATTATTTAGGACCAGAAATAGTCATACTCACGCACTTCAGCTGTGTCTTCACTTTGAGGGACACCTCTTAATCTGCTCGTTCAAAGTTGGTTACCTTGCTCTTTTACCTCCCTGGGGACACAGACTGTAGTTCTAATCTAACCACAGTTTGTTGAGCTAAATCTATACTTGGCCTCCCACCGATGACAGCCAGCTAGACAGTCAAAAACAGTTTTCATCCCCTGTCTTGATTAAAATAAATAAATAAATAAATAGAACTATTTTAAATAATGCTTTCGTAAGTTTTCAGCAAAGTAAGGTGAAGAACATTGAGAACCACCACAGTGGCAGAAGACAGCACACATCTGTCAAAGCTGGCAGGAATTAGTACACATATCTCCCTTGCAAAAATTTAAAATTTAAATTTATCTTTAAAAAAGGAAGTTCAATTATTCAACAATATTTTAAAGATTTTGTTGTTTGCTTCAAGATAATTGAAACCTGTAATATAACTCCAGCAACATTCTTAGCCTCTAATTATGTGAAATTCTTGTGGAAACACTTCCATGCAGGGCAAGAGGTAGTCTCTGATTTGCATAAAATAGCACGAGTAACCTACAGAAGAAAAGGATCAGGGTCTGGATTACCACAAGCACCATTCTTTCCATTTAGTACTAAGTGAAGGTGCTGTGTAAGGCAGGTAGTCTGCAACATAAGGGTCATTCAAGGCAACCTGTAAGGCTGTACAGCCTTACTTACAGAAACCTGGGAGACAGGCTTGCACGATTTGTGCAGAGAGATTTTGTTCCCACTTATCCCATCTCCTTATTCAATGTCACAGGTACACCAGTCCCAGACTTACCAGCTAGGTCTACTACATGTGGTACTCAAACAGCTTTTTTAAGAGATCTCAAAAAAATTAAATACAACAAAAATTCTCTGTTTCAGATGAAACCCACCTGAGCATAGCTCTATTTTTAATTTGCAACTCTTCTGCAAGACTGCAAACACAAGGAGCTTTTATTTTAATAAAAAAGTGCAAATTTAAATAAAATGGATTATACATAACGAACTTAGCAGGTATTCTAATAGCTCTTCAACAAACAAGACTTTTTCAAATTTAGAACTAAATTTGATTTTTTTTAATTTAGATAGAAACCTCATTATGACACATGAACTTTTCTACCATTTTTGAATTTCTTTTCAGCGTTTTCTTTCCTATTACATTTCATTCTTGTGCAACTACTGCCTTGTAAGGCAGATAGATGTGATTACAGATACTCCACTCTTCCTGTAACTTTGCTACCAGGAAGTCGGTGGTTCTTTTACTGAAACCGGTAGCTGAGTAATTCAGATCACAGTGCCCCCAGGAGTATGAATGCCACTGCAGCAGCCTGGGTGCAGAGCAGCCTGCAGGAGCTCTTGCAGGACTTGAACAGACAGTGTGGGCACACCCTGTGACAGCCATCCTCTGGGTGAGTACTGCTCTGTACACAGATGCCACAGTTACTATCAGGATGCAGATAATTATCGACATTCAGCTTGATGGTCATCTATTTGCTAGAAGAGGAACTAGCAGAAGCTGATAGTGTCAGAAGTTCAATATCTTACTAAGCTATTTTCATTAACAAAACAGACTGGGCTGTTATCAATATGTTACGCTAAGATAAGACAAGCAGGTAAACATAGGATTTGCCATGCATGTTTTTCTTATTTGTACAAGCTGTCACCTCAAAACACATCACAGAAGTACTTGTCAAAGCCTGCCTTTGTTTTTAAGTACCATTAAACTCCTTCTTAAGTTCCAGGCACTTTGCTTGGTTCTACAATTGGGAGTTTACCATATTGGAAACTGAGCCAATGCTTTGTAAGAACTTCAGGATTTAGCCTCTTGATCTCATGATAAAAGGTACAGCACTGACATTTCCCAGCCACATTTCTGGAACAGAGCACTCCCTCATTAAATCAGTTACAGGAAAAGATAACAAGCACCTCCAAATTTGCAACAAGGTTTCAAGAACATGCATGGGAATTGTTTTCTTTTGATGATGTCTGCTGCAATGAGCCAACTTTATATAAATATACTTAAAATATTTATTTTAATTCTAGAGGTTCTCAAAACATTGCACTGTAATATATTTTTAAGTGAAATGAAGGTTATAAAAATTCATTATTAATCCAATTCAGCTGAACAACTGTCAGAAATGTCATACTTAAATCCATTTGCAGAAATTAATGCATAATATTACCCAGTAGATAGCAAGACACAATTCACAGTAGTGGGTAAATCCCTTTTTGAACAGATGGGCTGAAATGTTGGGATATCAAACCGACAAATTTGGGTACCTCCCAAGTAACCTCCATAACCATGGGTGTGCTGTTTTTTCTCTCTGTGACAGCCAGGTACAGTTAGAGAGCAAAATTCAACAGTGCTCCTCCATTCACCGCAAGCAGCGCCTGGACATCATTCAAAGAATTAAGCAACCTAAGGGAAGAGGTCTGCAAATAACAACCGTGCATTCCTCTTCAAAGCACAAGGAGATGTCACATCTCTGACATGCCATAAAATCTTCTTTAAAGTCAACTGACATCAAGAAAGACCCACCTGGGGACTGATCCCCCCCACTGCTCACCAACTTTTTTTTTGGTTACTGCTCTCCACCGTGAGCTACACATGTACTCATGCCACTGCAGGTGAAAACTGCTACAATGCCTCATACCAGCAAATGAAACCTAGTGGTCATCTGGAGACTGCCTGCATAAACTTCTCAATGAGTCCTTCATCAGCAAGGCTGTTTCCGTAGGCAGCTACCTAATGCAAAGCAGAGAGAAGAGTTAACCATCTGCAAAGGTGACAGTGCCAGAAAAGGAAATACATTACATTTCCAGAAGTCTTCTGTGCTGCTACAATCTCCGGCCAGTTCTTTGCCACTGAGGTTTGGAAAGCCTTGAGAAGTGATCCTCAACATCCCAGACCACTCGGGTCTCCTGATAATCCATATGACTGCAAATCATGCCTCAGCTTCTCAGTGAGCGCAAGTTGAAGCTTAATACAAAACAATTCTGCTCATCTCCTGGAAGACTGAGGACCTGAGAAAAAATAGATGTTTGGTGTCAGTAAACTCTGGACTTATATTTCAGATCTAAAAATAATGCTTTTGTTAACAGCATCTGCTGAACTCAGAAATAATACTAAGCTGAGGTATCCTGGTTTACAAACTCTCTCTTACAATGCCCACTATATATTTCTTTTAATAACACTACTGGCAAGTATAACATATTAACAGATTGCCATCTAAATTTCTTTTTCTCTCTCTTTTTTTTTTTTTTAATAAAGGCCTGTGAGTTACAGAAGTCCAAAAAGTGCTTTAAACCTCTTAATTTGCTTTGTTTACTTCTATAGCTTAAAAAACAGCCAATTGTTTTTAATTGGTTTTAAAAAAATTGCTTGAGGCAGAAAAATAGAAAACCAGAAACCAATCTTCTGTCTGGAGTAAATTTTTACAGCTGCCTTTTAAACCTCTGAAAATAGGGTTTATAATGGAAGTGCTGACACAACCTTATCTACAATATATCAGTGTGAACTGTACCGCTATAATAAGCAGTTATTATGTATGTGTAAAAATAATGAGAGCCAGTGTCTGAGGAGAGTTAATGTAAAATGCTAAGCAATTGTGGTTGGTTACACAGTATAGGTTAATATTCTTTCATATAGCTACACTTTTTCCCCTTTTGTCCTCCAGAACTCCTAATGAAAATTTTGATACCTGACGGTAATGATAAGCAGCCATTCACACGTCCTTTGTGTCAAGGCTAGAGCATTAATGCTTTCCTTCATATAACATTTTGCATAGCCTAAAGCATCTATTAAAATCCTTTGTAAAATTCATGAAACAAAAGTGGTGGGTTGAGTCTAGTGGGAGAGCAAGTAAGCTGCTTATTAGCAAAAAGTCAAAAACACAGGGCCAATTACAGATCTGAACAAGAAGGGCTACAGAACAGCACGGGGAGTAATTCTTTCTTCAGCCCAATGGGCTCAAGTGAGAGGCAACCTAGATAAAAAATATAGCAAATATTCTAAGCAGTAATTAAACTAAAATGTTTGGAGTTAGAAACAGCTCTATAACAACTGAAGGATATGCTCATGTAAAACAATTGTCTGGTCTCACATAGATGCTAAATTGGAAGGATTTAAGACTGCTCCCTAAAGGAACGACTAAGGGGTAGTCAAGAGGAGCTGTGAGCTCAGGAGATATGTAAAAAATCTGTTTGGTATTTCAAATGCTATAAATTAGATAAAAAAATGAGCTTTTCTACTCAACAAGCAACATAAAACTGAATAAACCACAATAAGATTGCCCTTTTTCTGTTATAAACCTGACATTAAGCCTGTCATGTTCAATGACAGCCTAACAGACCTCATTCTTTACCCTTTGGAATTTGAAAGATTGGCAGATGTCATGATTTCCTTAACATAAAAGACCTTGCAGATAATGTTCACCACGCATACTTTTAGTTTCGTAACTTCTCTCCCCTACTTTCACATTTGCTGTTTAAAATTTCCAAATAGGACTTGAAATTTTTCTCTGGTCAATAATGGTTTCTGACCCTGAGGAAAGACCTTTATTGACAAAGAAAAAACATGACATGGGCAGCAATTTTTATGATTTGGTTTACTATTCGAAACATGCCCTTACATTCATAATAATGAGCTGCTTTGCACAAAACAGCTCATTATTATGAACAGAGGGTTATAATATTGTTAAGTTCTTTGGAAAGCTGAGTCAAAGGAGAAATAGTTGAGGTTAGCTCCCAACTGGAAGCAGTTTTCCCTTTAAAACATCCCTCCTTCCCTTTAAAATTTATCAAAAAACACAAACGCTTATTTTTTAAAGATTGGAATGTGGCAAGAATCACAACCCGCATTTTCTAACACTTGCTCAGTAAACTTTATGTGTTGTTACTCATTTACGTTTCAGTGTAAGAATTGTTCCAAGATGTTCTTTAAGTTGTGGTCGCTATGCAACTGCTTAGGGGGCCACTCTTCATTCCTGTGAATCTGAGAGTGAATTTAACACCTACTTAAACACGGAAATCCTGCCCCACACTTTTGCAGCCAAGCACTAGCAAAATGCAATGGAACTGCTGCATCCTGCGGTGGGAGGGAGCCAGGAAGGGGAGATGCTGGGAAAGTTGCAACCTGCCAGATCACATTACCGTTTATAAATATCTGAAGAGTGAGAGTCAAGTCTATGGGGAGGGACTTTTTGATGGTGAGCAGCAATTAAAAGGGCAACAGGCAGAAAGCGGAACATGGGAAATTCCACACTACTACAAAGAAGAATTTCTTCACTGTCAGAGTGATAGAGCACCAGAATGGGCTCCATAGAGAAGTTATAAAGTCTTCTTCTCTAGAGATATTCAAGACCTGTGTGGATGCCTACCTGTGTGACCTACTATAGGGAACATGCTTTAGCAGGGTGTTGGACTCTATGTCCAGAAGTTCCTCCTAACCGCTAGAATTCTGTGATTCTGTCCCACACAACCAAGCCCTGTGCTTGCATTCCCAAAGAAGCACCTTTGGCAGACTGTGGGAACCCACCAGCTCTCTTGCTTCCAGGACAGAGAACATCTCACTGTGTAGGAAGGCTGACACGGAGCAGCCTTTGGAAAGCAGCATTAAGAGGAGAAGCAGTAAGCGTCCTGGCCTCCAGGATGTCATTCTTCCAGCTGTTCCTTAGGCAGCAGCTTCATTCTAGGATTTTGTTTGATTTCACTCAGAATCAGACTCCATTCTCACATCAGCTCTCCGCAAATGAAATGCATTAGTCAGCACTGAGAGACACCTTCTGCCAGGCTAGAGAAAGAAATACGTTTAACATTTTCAACTTCTTCCCGTGTGATAGGTTTGGCCCTTAGGAAGTGCATCAGCCCTACCAGCTGCCTGAGCTCAAGCAGACTCCTGAGCCTATATCTGGAAACAGCCACAGCCCCGCAACTTGGGCACAACAGTAACTAGATAAACAGATCCTATCCTGCACCTCCAGTGCATGCACATCAATCTGCAACATCAGTACCATATAAAGGTTGTGGTTGGGAAGGACTTAGGAAGTCACCTGGCCCAGTCCCTGCCCCAGCAGGGCCCCATCCACATCTTCTGAAGGTCTCTGAGATAGAAGCTTCACAGCCCCTGGGCAGCCTGTGCCAAGGCTCCAGCACCTGCACAGCACAGAAGTGCTTCCTTGCATGACACTGGTAGCTCGCTGGCATCCATTGCATTAAACAGATAAAGACTTCATCCTGTTCCAGAACCAATACACCATACGGCAAGCTCTTAGAAAGGCCTTCACCTCTTCACAGTTGGTTTGCAAAAACTTCAGTGTTTTTAAATTCAGATTTATGTGAGCTTATTGATTGAATATGTATATTCTACTTAAACTTATTTTCTAATTTCTGCTCCAGAGATAATTGAATAATTTTCATAGACAAATTTTGAAGCTTTTTAGCTTTAAATAAGGCTGTTCAGAATCTTCTTTATTTTTTTAACGTGGACATAAGGGTGCTTTAATGGTACAATTCTCAAATGGAATGTGCTAATCTAGAATAACCAAACAAAGAAATTGTCATGGCTCTCCCAGACAATGGTTTCAGTAAATTAAAATAGTTCATTTATTAATATTCCTAGTTCTAATAAATTTTACTAAATAAATTAGACAGAATAGATCTTCAGATTTTCACAACGTGAAGATTTTTGCAAAAAAATAAAAATAAAAGAAAAGGTTATCCCAATTGGTCATGTGTTATAATATCAGTTAAAACATAAAGAAGTCTAATTAAAAAAAAAAAGATTGTTAAAGGAGCACATAGCATGGATGACATAAGAGCATTAGAATAAGAAAATCAATGGAGTTGACCAGCTTTTTACTCCAGTTAGCTATTTACATACATTAAAGTCAGAGCATTGATAGGAGTAGCATAAATATGACTTAAATGTACTACACATTATATTCAAAGGAAAAAATATCAAAACACAAAAACAAATCTCTGAAATCATTCCATATGCAGCACCAAGAAAGTCTTGTGGTTTATATTTGCAAAATGACATTTCTTAAAATGCCATTAAAAAGTACATTGCACTGAACAGATAAAAAATTCCAAGGCTGTATCTCCCTATAGTTTCACTAACATGTTAACCTACTTACAGCAATTAGTGCTTCATTAGTAAGGCTAACTAACTGTTGCTATGCCCTGTAATGATTTGCCAGGTTTTCTATATACAAGTGCATAATCAATGTTTTCCAATTACTGCTATAGTGCAACCACTATTTCAAATAAACTAGATAATAATACAAACCCATTACTGAATCCGAAGTAGCAGAGGCATTTAATTGCAAGGCAGTTCTTTTCAGCTTTTAAAATTTTTCACACTAATGAAGTGTCATACAAAAAAGTTGTATTGATTTTTCCACCACATGGCTTCAACCACAAATATGTAATTATCCCTTTTATATCTAGCAAGGGGATTAAAATAATCTATAGTATATAGCCTTTACTTATCCCTGATGGGTCTAGTAGTACTTTTACCCTTTTCAAAATATGCAGCTATTTGATGAATGAACTTTCAGTAAAATGTTGCTTTCTCTGCTTCATATTTCTACTTTTTGAAGAAAGTTAGCATGCAAGGATGGGAATTTTAACAGCTCAGTTCTGTCACCAGCAGAGGAATAGGAAGCCTGCCTGGCGCTGTTGGAACTGAGCAGGGCCACAGTACCCAACTGGTGGCCCTCTCCAAATGGATGCTCCTCATCTATTTAACTGAGTTATCAGAGAAGACAGATATAGCTCATAAAACAACTTTTGGTATTTTCGCATTCTTTACAGTGAATAGTAGTTCATACATACTACTGCCACAATGAGCAGAGCTAAATATGGTTTTACTTCTGACATACAAGGTAATGCCTGAGCCCTGCTGGGGCCAAGGCCCCTGTAAACAGTGCTCCCTCCACAGGGAGGGCTCAGCTTCCGAGAGCTCACCAGGAGCCTTGGGACAAACCCAGCACCAACGACCTTAGGGATTGCAAATTTTCTGAGCACTAATTGGATACTGATATTTAAAATGCTACACAGGGATAAGGATGTCAGGTGCAAAATATGTCAAAGAAATTACTGTTCTACTGGATAGGACTAAGTCACTTGATAGGTTGCTTTCATGGATATTACTATTACATGGAAATTTTTGCAAATTACGTAGCATTTTGATACCATATACACATTAAAACTGGCAGATGTTTAAAAAACTCTACAATTATATGTTAAATCTCAGAGAAAATATAAAAGCATCATACAGCCAATGAATGACAAATATTTCATAGGAGTATGTCCTTTCCTAGATCTTTACTTACAGTGAGAGTCCTGAGGACAAAGCATTGACTATCATCTAAGAAATGCAAAGAAAATAAACATTTGTGGTTGTAATTAATTGTTAGTTAATTAATGATAAATATGTTTAATAGACCACTTAGAAAGTGATAAATTAAAACTTGAAAATCAGCTTATGTACTAGGAAGTGTTTAATGTGCAATTATAAAATAGAGTAAAAAAAAACAAGGGCAGTTAAAGTCTGAAATATTATAATGCTCAATTCTTTCCAAAATTAATGCATATTATTCCTGACAGTATCCATATGATTTATAAAAATTCTTCAGTAGGACAACAAACTAGAAAGCTGAATTAAGAATTCAGTATTTTAAACATTAACAATAACATATTCAACTGAACACAGAACTGTCTTATCCAACTAATCCTGAATAATGTTGTTTTACAATTTTTAACACTGCATACCTTTCAGTTCTGCATTTTCTACTTTTCCAAATAGGTCTGTTCAATGTTTCTATTTATTTTTAATACGTTTCAAAATATTCTAAGAATGCTTCTGAAGTCATCACAAAAAGTTTACAGTAAGATGATTCAACACTGCCTTTGTTCGTTTTTTCATTTTTCCGCATGTAATAATATAGTAGTAAAATTAAATATTTTTCTCCTATTCAAAATTCCTCAGGTCACTTGCAAAGCAGAGTGACTACAATTGTAAGTAATATATATATTTTTTTTATTATTTTTTTAACGAGTTTGAGAAAAAAATAAACATGTGCCTTGTGGAAATGTTTCCAGGATAATAAAAGGCCATTACCTTGACCGCTGACATGAAGCCATCAGAGTCATATTTATTGATGAAACTTTCAGCTCCCAATCTGCTGCACTGAATGAGCATCATACAGCTGTCAGCAAAGGCAGAGCACAGAAACAGTGATAGCTTGTGACATTTTCCTTTCATAATTTATGAAAACAAAATACCTTAGAGTTTGTAGAACACTAGAATAAAAATTTCAGGATAGTCCCCTTGCAGGAAAATAGCCCCTAGGATGCTTATCTTAACAATACATCTCTATTACTAGCACAATTTGCAGACAAAACAGAGGACATCCATCCAGAATTAACTGACATTCCTCAAGTACAGCACACTACGCAAAAAGAAATGCAGAACATATCTCTCAGGCTGCCAAGCACCAAATAAACATGAAGTGGGGAAAGATAAAATGAAGCATCCTCAAAGTAATCACACTTTAAGGATGTTTTCAGCTTCCTTATAGGGGAGCGCTTAGAGATCTGTTTAAATTAATATTGTTAATAAAATATTGTTAAAACTAGTATAATTTGATAGGAATTAAGATAGACCGAGATGACAATTTAAGTATTACAATATCTCAAAATGAGTATTTTCCAATATTTTAAGAAAATATCATAGTAGAAACAGACAAACGTGCTGAAAGCCACTGCAGAGCCCTCCTTCTCATTTGTGATGCTGCCAGCTCCAGGCAGGTTGGGGAAACCATATAACATCCCACTTACACTCCAATCTTGGGCACTCAGCACATGCCTCCTACCACCTCACCTCCCCAGGCAGCACTAAGGCCCAGTACGCTCACAGTATGCGTCCTTTCCATGCCTTCCTCCATGTGCTTTTTGGCATTGGCTACAAGGGGAGACGAGAAGATCAAGTTCTCCCAGCAGAATACAGCTTCTCAAACATACTGTAGAGCCATTTCTCAGGTTTGCACACCAGAAGCTGATGTGCTAGCATTATTGCATCCAAGATGACCCAGCTTGAGGTAATGGACATTTATCTACTTGTGCATATTTCTGATTAGCTGAGACTTTCCATCCTTGCCAATCTTAAGGGAGGGCTGTGTGCTGTGTGGGAAGGCCTTGGCTGGAGTCTTCTGGGAAATGAGCCGAATACCAAGTTGGACTTTATCCATATGGGTCCCTTTCAACACAGAATATTCCACGATGTTATGAATGGATCATGTTATGCAGGGATCTGGAGCAGATGACCCCGAGAGGTTCCCTCCCAGACTCAGCCCTTCTCCCAACTGGTACTGCTTGTGGACTTGGTCTCAAGCCTTAAGGCCAGTAGTGGATAGCTCAGTGCCATGCTGCAGCTCAAAGGGAAGAGCACCGAAGCCATTAAGAGGATGATCAGTGTTCCACTGGGCAAAAATAATGAATCAGTCCAGACTTGCAATGCACTGTCTAGAATGTAGAAAAGCTTTCTAAACTGATACACTATGGGCTTCTAAATAAAACCTACTCTCTGTCTGCTTATAATCTTTGGATTTGTTCCTTTTCACTTAATAGAGACTTAAAGCTAGATATTTTCTTTATAGTATTTTGTAATAATCTCTGAAGTAGATAAATTTTAAGGCAAAAGTCTAGAAGAGGTGAGCTTCTCAAGAAGAACAGCACAGAAAGTTGGAGAAATACTGCAAGTTAAATATTTAAAAGCTACCTTTGGTTTGAATAAAGACATTTTTAAGAAGATTGTAATTTTCAATGCAGAGTTGTGCACTGAATGCAATCCAACCTACTAAAGAATATTTTAGAGAATTAAATTTACAAAAAAATATTTATCCCACCCTTTATTTAAAACATAAAAGGAAACTCATCATCCAAGCAACTGTCCACATTCTAGCTTTAGAATTTTTGGTTGCCTTTTTTTGTGTGGAGATTTGGCTGTGTTTTTTCCTCAAATAAAATTTAACAGGGAATTTCATCAAATATTGTATTTATGCCTGTATAATATATTTTATGTGCTTACCTCTGTGTACAACAGTGAAGACCAAGCTAGTGACCAACCTGGAGCCCAGGGACTGCAGATGCTCCTCACTTCACGGACAGATCAACATCTTCAAGCCAAGAGTAAGAACTTCACTATCTACAAGGCCTGAACTAGATAAAAACAAATTTAAGCCCAATATAACTATACT
Organism: Odontophorus gujanensis; assembly: GCA_013399175.1. Lineage (NCBI taxonomy): Eukaryota > Metazoa > Chordata > Aves > Galliformes > Odontophoridae > Odontophorus > Odontophorus gujanensis. The sequence goes on from VXAB01000046.1 coordinate 205,820, forward strand.
GTCAACCGCCAAATTTCTCCATTCCTTTAGCCTCAATAAGGTTGAACCCTGAGAAGCAGCAAACCTCTGACCCTCCTGATTTACCCAGCGCATTCTCAACTCCCCTCTGAACACAGCTCACACAGAGCTCTGACAGGTGGCAACACCTTGGAGTGACAATGACACTTCCAGCTATCCCTGTAATTCATACCTGTTGAGTTTATGAGTACGCATGGTTTGGATAAATAATAATTTATGCCAGAATTTTTTCCTCTTGTGACTTTACTTTTGATATCACATCATGATTCAAAGCCTGGTGCACCATAAATTTTCTCCAAATGTGTAGTAATTCCTTGGCGCAGTCTAAAGTTATGATTCATTTATACTGGAGTGACAGCATAATACCTAGGTGTCAAAATCCATTAAAACTGTTCAATGTCTTCTGTTTATTTTTAGAACCAATTGAGACTTAACTGATGGTGAAAAATATACAGTCAAGTGTGTTTACTTCACCTTTACAAAGAATCCGTTATAGTCCCAATTAATTTGTTATTCCTGTCACAACAGGTACTGGATACTTCAAAACTGTCATTACCGTTTCTCTTTTTCTTCAGGTTTTTTTTTTCCCTCTATGACGGTTTCTGTTTATTTTTAACCCATTAGGAGATAATAGCTTATTGTATTCTAAAATAAGGAAATTCACAATATTTTCCATTTTAATTTAAGTAAATGCAGTGAATAAACTTATTTCCTAACCAAATGAAATTTACATTGTTCAGATTTCTCTCTTCTTGTCATAATCAGGTGGTTTAGTGCTGAATTTAATGACCATTCACAGGATGATACATCTTGTGCATGGAGATGATTGGCCAGATGGAAATTAAAAATATAATACACAAGATGGTTACAAGCACTGAAATTGTTCCCATTACAAATTTAGAACAGACTTTTCCATGCTAATTGTTAAGAGCGTGTTTTCACTTGTTGGAAAATCAGAGTGGGGCTTTGAGAAAAACAGAATGGACTCTAAATCTCTGAGTTAAGCAGCAACAAAAAGTATTCAGCAGAACACAAGATAAATTCTCTCTGATTAGCTGTAAACATAACTCCAAGGAAGAGCTTGCTGCATTTACACTTGAGAAAGAGCAAAAGAAATACTCATGAGCATTTGTAGCCCGTACCCATACTGAAAGTAAAGCAGGGATAGAGTTTGAGGAAGAGCCAGCACAGAGTAAAACTGTGGAGTTGAATGAAAACCTATGCATATAAACATACACATTTTTGTATCTATATATTTAGACGGTTATGAGGAGAGGGAAGGGGGGTGTACTAACAACAGTAGGGGTTCATTCTGCCATTCCTCATACAGTTGCATGGGACCAGACAGACATAGGCATCACCACCTGCTTGGGGGACATGGACCCACAGTCACTTGCTTACCTGGCAGCAAGGAGCTCTGCATGTCCCTCCCAGTTGATTGCATAGTTTCTAGGTTAATTTTACTACTGGACAAACAAAATACAGAAATATAATTCTGCACAGAACTTAGAATTATTAAAAGCATAATTTGTGACCCCTCTGCTGCCCTAGCAGTGCAGATTGTCATTCAGTTTTGAAGTAGATTAGCTCATTTGAGCAAAATGAGGCATCACTTTTTTATTTTTATCTGTTATAAGGATTTTATTACAGTTTGGATGATCATACTCTGTAGTCATAACTATGTAAAATTAAGCATAAATAGCTTAACAAACTCATAGGAATTAGAAATGAAGTAGGCCTATTATAGTAACTCTATCCTCCTGTAATTATATTACACTATCAACATTATATTTTCCAGGATCTTGAATTACTCAGTTTCAAAAGTCTCAAGAAATGGGAAGAAATGGGGCTTTCACAATTTCTTTTCTACAATTGTTCCCTAACCTAATAGACCTTACATTTAAGTACATTTCTGTGATGCTCAGTTTTATTGCGATTGAGTCTCCTTCATTCTCTCTAAAGACCATACCAATATCTTTCCTAATCATTGCACCCTTCCAATTTTCTATGGGTGGTAGACACACCCTCTCCCTTCTCCCACACTAGGTAGGCTTTCACTCCTGTGCAGAGAGCACGTCTTTCCCTGGACAATAGTGGCATAGAGTTGTTGCTTTATCCCATCTTTTCTGTCAATTTGCTGGCAGAAGTCCTACTTTAGACAAAGCAATATCTTCTGCCTTAGTTCATCTTCAGAAGCAGTTATTTTGTTTGTTTTGATTGTTGCTTTTTTAATTTGCTTTTCATGTGACCAGGTTTGTTTTCGCCATTTGGCTGGAAGGGCTCAGGCCTATGAATATTACTAAAACCTTCAGTCATCACTGCTGGACACAGTTATCACAGTGCAGGAGGGAGGAACATGTCTCCCTGTGTGCCTATTTACTAAAAACAGGCACAAGATATCACCCAACCATTTCTTCTTCATTAAAATTTCCAGAGTGAAAAGCTGCATTTGCTCCTACCTATCTCATGGAGTACCCACAAACATGCAGACGGGACTTGAGCTCTTGCTCAAGAAAAATGTACTTCAGTAAGAAATAAAGTGAGTCCTCCTTTGCAAGATCATGTTTAGGAGTATGTCTTCAGGGATTTTTATTTGTTGTTTGTTTTTGACTGAACGAAATTTTGTTAAGAGTTTGTTTTCAGACATTTCAGAGCAACAAGTGAGCAGCAGTACTGCAGTAGGAGCAGCAAGTAACAATACTAAAAAATGCTGCAGGAGCAGCACCTTCGTCAGTGTTGTTACATGTAATGGTTCATTTCCTGGTCAAAATTCATCAGTTTGTCCCCAACTTTGGCTCAAGTGACCAAACACAGTAGCTTATTATTCACACTCTGCATTGCTTTCATACACAAAAAAGGAACCAAAGTTTCAAAAGAGTAAAAACAAACAAAACAACACACATTTCTTTATCCTGATAAAGCATCAGTAACTTGAATTAATTTTAAAAGATCTGCCCCTTTTTTTTCTTTTTACAAAACCTGCTCAGAACTGCCACATGCCACACAAGAAAACCAAACTACCAAGCACCAGAGGCACCTGCACAGTCACCCTTGTTGAGCAACACTCCAGAGATGTGCTGCAAAGTCACAGCCACGCATCCAGTCATGACCAAGAACAATGTGGCCTACATCCAGCTAAAGACAATTGGAATTTTTTTTGCTTCATTCACTTATAAGTCAGTTCTGCCTTCCGACCCTTACATTTCCAGAAATCTACTGTTAGTAAGTATATCTGCATCGGATTTTTATCACAAAACTATCAATGCAGCATTGTCACAGAGCTAGGAACATCACACATTGTTTTAATAATCAGAGCATTTAATCTTTCTTTAGAAAGAGTGTTTGAGCTTGTTTTAGATATCTAATTATTGGAAAGAAACAGGATTCCTGCAGATGTCTGGAGCAACACTCTTGCCTCTTACAGAACAATTTTCAAGCGCATGAAATACGTGAATCAAACAAGTGTAAGGATTTGAAATGGATACTTCAATACAGATGAATTTTCAGTTGCAAAACATTAATTTGCAGGACTGAGATTTCTAAGCAACCATGTACTTTCCTCTGAGTGATGCTTCTCTGCAGGAAGGGTTTGGATTAAAAACCAAGGGTGCTGGAAGTACTTCACCAGCTTTTGCATCATCCCCACTGCAGGCAGCAACTTACCCAGGACTGCTTAATGTATCTTAGAATGCCAGTAAACACAGAAGTGCTTACCCACAGAATTCCAGTGGTGTTCTACATCTTTATGGAGTGTTTCCACAGCTGTAAATACCCTGGTCAGCAAACTCTCTTGCCTCCTTTGTTTGAATCTGCTGCAGAATGCAGCAACAGAGAGGTTATTAAGTTCTTGTAGGCCTATTGTTTTAGTATTGTGACTTTTGTTAGTAAGTCTGATTTGGATTTTAAGGGATGTCTCTTTGGGGCAAGGCACACTGATATTGCAATCTGTATCTGTAAGAATGAGGGGAGATGAGTTATGAAAAATCTATACAATAAAAGCATTGGATGACACTTAGAAGGGGATAAAATAATGTATATGTCAACCTAGATGTACTCAGAAATGACATTCAGTTATGCAAACTTTTTTTCAAGATAAAAACCTTGTAAAGCTGTTGGTGGTAGGAGATGAGCTTTTTGGCAATTCATTTCATTCACAAACATTTCTCCTCTTTCTAGAGAGGAGAAACAATTTTTGCTAGACCAAAATACCACTTATCAACCTTCAGACCACCACTTTCAAGAAAAACATAAATTTGGAAATGGAGCATGCAGTTTGAGTAAATTAATGGAGAGATAGTTGTGTTAATTTTAATTCACAGAATTATAGGGGTAGGAAGAGCCCTCTGGAGATCAAGGAGTCCAACCCTCCTGACAAAGCAGGTTCCCTAAGATAGGTAGACAGAAAAATCTTCAATGCCTCTGTAGACAGAGACTCCACAAAGTCGCTGGGTAACATGTTCCAGTGCTCTGCCACTTTGACAGTGAAGAATTTCTTCTATTAACATCTTTTGCAAGACTTACTGATTATGACAGGTCACCAGAAGAGGACTCAAAGCTTGTATGAAAAGAAGGGGAGATGATTCTTAGCCAGGAACAATTTTCATTCAACAGTAGCAAGATGACAAGGAGGTTTACTGTTACTAAATATGTACTCTGCATAATAGAAAATAGTTTTTAAAATGTCCACACTTATCTTCTGAGTAAGGAGATGTGCCAGGAGAATGGAACCTGTACTCAGCTGGAATACGATAGTAATGAAGAAGAAGTTAAGAAGATGATTTTGAAGAAAAGTTAACAATTAATGTTATGTTTCTAGTCATGGTAGGGAAAAATTAATACATGAAGACAGCACAAGAAACTGTTTGTGAAATATTTCTTTTCTGAACATATGATTTTAGTAAAACATATGCAGCTATGTGGCTTGTACGTGATAAGTAAAACGTCACCAGAACAACAATATCAGTGCATACTATGACAGCAGTGCTGGGAACAGCCATGTGGAGGACAGTTCCTGTGTTATGTGACAAGATGAAGAACAGAAAATATTAATTTCCACTGGTAGTTTAGAGCAAGCTGTGAGAAGCTTAGGCAGAGTATCAGGACTTTTTGAAAAGAAAACTACACATGATTTTCAGATATTTCTTACAAATTCCTTTAAGTCTTCTCTTTTTAGACATTCTTGTAATTGAAATGTAATATACACACACAACATAATTACTTAATTTCACTCTTCAGAAGAGTGACAATTTCCCCTGTTAAGCAGATAAAACAATCAGAAGCATTTTTAGGGGGGTTATGATTCCCAGATTGGTACAATATGTTGGTTACAAACACATGATGAGGAGCACTTAGCAAGGTAACGTCTGGATTAGTTGGCTTGGTTTTCCTTCACACATTTCCATTGTCTTGAAGACTAAGAACAACTGGATTCATTTAGTAAATAATGCTTCCTTCAGTTATCTTTTCTCGATTAGTGCTGTTTCTCTGTATTAGCATAGATTCATAGTGCTAGGTTGCATCATTTTACTATGTATTGAATAAAATGTCAGACAGATCCCTGTTTCAAAAGGAGGACACTTTTGGTTTATGCAATAACTTCAAGAAATGCAGCTATTCTTTGACCTTTGAGAAAATTTCCTGTTTACCTTCATTTGCAAAATGGTTGTTGCTACTGAAATGCAGGGAAAACACTCAATACAATTAGAATGGCAAGAAAATAACACATAGGGCAACATGTTTGCAACAACTGTCCTGATTTTGTAACAAAGTTCAGCCAGCTTTCAACAAGTTCTCACTTTCTTCATTACTTTTTTTCCCAAATACTTACTGCAAAACTCTGCACCCTCCAGCTCTCACTGTGCAAGCCTGCAAATGAGCTACAAGGATTCTTGTGTGCACAGCTGTGGTCCATTGCTATAACCACCTCCAGCTGGTTGGAGAGGTGCAATACCAGGAGCAGCCATCTATCACATCCACTGCTCCTGACCCTTCTGCAATCACATCACATCTCAGAGGCCAACTGCCCCGTTAACAGAAGAGCAGAGATCAGCAGCCAGCCTCAAGATTAAAAGGGCTGCTGCAGATTCTCATTCCCAGGAGTTGCACAGGCTGATGTTGTATTGATTGTGAAAGTTTACCAGTAAGTATCACAAACAACAATAGCCGGGTCAAAGATTGGTGAGACCTGGAGACAAGATAAATCCCAGTGGGCCTGGATCAGACCTACACTCATGCTGCCTGAGCACAGCTTGCAGGAAGGCCCATGGCCAAGGGAGGAGTGGGAGCTGCAGCCTGAAGTGACATTTAACCAAGTTGCATGTGGGAACAAAACAAGAGCCAACGATGCAATTATATATCCCCTGGCTTCCCACTGCAGCAAAACCCTGTCATCTCTCAGTGTTAATGTTCAGCTGGCCACACACTCACTGCACAGGTACTAAGAATACAAAAACACAAGTGTTGGTTAGCATAAGCTAAGGGGTCAGGAGAGTAAAAAAAAGGTTTCCAAGTGACTCTTCTCCTACCACCCATATGGGTTTGGCACTGGGACCTGAAGTAAAATCTATCAATAAATCTGTGTGTTTGTTATGAAGAAATAAAACCACAGGGACTTTCAAAAAACTTTGCAAAATAAAACATTTCTTCTGATGCTGTGAAATTCAGTAGTTGCAATTAAAGGAAAAAAAAAAAACTATTTAAACCCTATTATGGCTTGTTTTATCAAAATTAAAACCCAAATATTCATTGGTAATCTTCCAGTGTAAGACCATACAGACATCCATAGTGAAAACCTATTTTTAAAGTTTTAATGTGTATTACTTTTAATTCCAACCCAATAACTCCTATTTAGAACTGGAAGTTATACCGACACTATTTGATATGAACATTAATGAGACATTTTGGAATAGCTTTTAGTTATAATAATTAAATTCTCAGAAATTTAAAGCAAGTAAATTTCCAGGCACTCCAGTTTAACAAGAAATATCCTTGATAAAATATGAAATGCAGAACTTAATAATCCATTTAGAGCCTAGCACTTTATATCCTCAACCTCTCTGAATCATCTCCTACAATGACCTTCCCCAAAAGTTTATCATCTAAATAGTAACAAAACACAGCAACCTTCTCTAATTATACAATTACAGAAGTTATGAAAACCAGGTAATAACGTACTTCATAAACTAATTTTTTTTTCCTCTTTTAAACTGTACAATCTGTAGGCATTTCCCCTCCCCATTTCAGGCTGGATATTAGGAAACATTTCTTCTCAGAAAGAGCGATGGATTATTGGAACAGGCTGCCCATGGGAGTGATGGAGTTACTGTCCCTGAAGGCGTACAACAACCATGCAGATGTGGCACATGGGAACGTGGCTTAGTGGGCACAGTGGAGATGTGTTGACAGTAGGATTAGATGATCTTAGTGGTATTTTCCAACCTTCGTCACTCTATGATTACACTCAGAAGCCTTCCTGCCATATAGGACAATTAAAGATGACTTCTATGAAATTGAAAACTATTGCAATGCTTACATTTTGTGGGTAAAAATCCCATGTGGAATTTTTACATATGCTCACAAATCTCTGATGAGCAAACAAATTGTTCTAATGTGAGTTGTAAATTATTGGCAATTAGTACTACATAGATCTTGCCTACTGACCTGTTGAGTGCATGTTTACTCATCTGAACACCAATACGAATGCATTAGAATCTCTTCATATGGCAGGATCCAAGATGAGCTGAAATGGATAAACAAAAAGCAGTTCCCCATGCCTTCAATGAAAATACATATTTAACTCTGGAATGTAGGTATTACATAACCACCTGTTACCATCAACACTTCAGAGACATTATAGGAACTACAGAAATCCCTAAATTAATCTATAACTTTATAGGTCTTCACTATCCTGTTTAGAATTTAATTTACCCTTATTGTGCTTGCCTTGTGTTTTAAGCATTAGAAAGAAATGGCAATAGTACCTAATTGTTGCATTTAGTATATTTTAGCAACAGTTTTCGAGTCTCCATTTAATTAATGGAAATTCTAAGACTGTGTCACATAGATTGAACTAGGGAATATTTTTCTTTTTTCCTGAAAATGAAGACAAAATAATTGTTCTCTGTGTAACTACAGAAATAAATAAAGCCTGAGAAATCTGACAAGCTTGTTACACAAACAGAAGAAGAGAATGTACTCAGAAAGATTTTAATACCATGGAAACTATTGTCACTTGCTAGATCACAGCTCATATTACTGCATATTACCCTTGATGATTCTTTCATTGTTCATCAGAGAAATAGCATCATTACAAATCTGATTACTGAAACGGTCAGGGTATTTAATACTTTTATTATTATGATCTTTTGCAACTCAATCACTTTCAAGTTTTATACCAAATAGTGAAAATATCTACTCTCTTAGTTCAATACTTTATAAAAACAACTGAATTAGAGAACGATTGTATGGTAATTTGTTTTCTTCTATGAGAATTCTGGGAATTGCTTTAAAAGGTAAGATGTGAGTAATCAAAAAAAATACAGAAAAAAATGCATCATGTTTTACTGAAATATATTTTTAAAGTTGGTTTTAAAAAATAAATGTATATATTGGAAGATAAGTTGTGCAAAAAATATCCACAATAGTCCACTATATTCTGAGATAATATAAGGATTTGGTTACAAACATGCCAACTAATTACGTTACTTGACATTTGAGACTGAATGAAAACTTACTGATCTGGTTAAATACTGTATTTATCTGCCCTATACAAGTATTTGTACTGAAGCAGATGCAATGCTTTCAGAAAAAAAGCAATTATTGCCTAAATATGAAATGAGGAAACAAAGCAAAAACATGAAAATAACTCGTAGGCTTTAGACAATAAAAATGTAAAAGCCAAAATATGTGGTCCATCTCATTTAGATCCTCTCAATTAATGGGAAGCAGTTATGAAGTAAGTATCACTGAATAATTAGTAGAACGCTTTCTGAGGTTTGTTGATGACACCGCTTAGTAAGCACTTTGTAACCCACGCTTCTGTTAAGATGGCACCTACAGTTATTCATAATGGAAATCTGACAGCTATGGGGAATAACAGCCTTGGGAAAGCTCAGAAACATTTTTTATTTTTATTATTTTTTTTTTTAATTTCTAGTGTGGATTTTAGTTCCCACATGACCCTGTGACATCTGTGCTGCAGTAGCAACAGGGCAGGACAGTCATTATACAAGTCTGTTCTTAAGTGCCCTTGCCCCACACCTGACATAGTTAAAATGTTAGGAAGCACTTGGCTTAGGCAAGCCAGGACCATGCAGTTGCATCTCCACTGCTGACTAAGGAGGATGATGAGTGCCAAAGTGTTATTTTCTCACCATTCTTTCTATTCATCAGTAACACCCATAAAGCTTCCTTTCTCTAAGCTGAGCATTCAGTGCTACCTGACGACAGTAATTAGAACAAACAAAAGAGAGGAAAGTAACTGTGGCTGCAACAGCTAACCAGCTTAGGCATGGTGTGTGTGAGCCAGCATCAAGGTGAGGCGTGGTGCCACTGTACAAGCAAACAACACCAACAGATGGCTGCATCTTAACCACTCAAAATAACACAAGGTTTCTTTGTCATAGTTTATTACATAAAGCTTGCATTAGTGTTTTCTACTCGCAGTGACCTCATCCTGCCAGAACACAGCATTACAGTGAGGACTGGGGGCTGGTTTCTCATTAGCTGCTCAGCTCTGGCCACACTGGTTGCAACCAGCCAGCACTGCCTCGGGCATCAGTGGAATTAATTACTGAGAGAAATACCATTGTTTCAGACTGTCATCTTGAATTTATCACTTACCACTAAGTGTAACTCATCTGACCTAATGCCTTCTCCATGTCACTGGGTCTTCAGCACCAGCTCCAGTGCTGACATAGGGCACTGAGTGTCCCTCCTGGCCTGCAGCTGCTCTAGGCCTGCCTCAAATCCTTCCCTGAGGCACAGCCAGCTAACGATGCCCCCAGTAAACTGGGGATTACCCGCATGGAACCCGCATCTGAACCCAAGGAGGATGTGGAGCTGGGCTCAGCCTGCCTGACTACTATGGCTTAAGATGATAATCTCTCATTGCACTGGACAGAACAACACTAACCATTTGTTTCACTCATGTTCCATTTTTAAAAATAATGAAACTGGTAGTTCATGTGTGGATGCATAAATGGCTCCAGGGGACCTTCCAGAGTTAGGCCTGTGGCACCTTCTTATAAATTGTGGAGAAATTGTTCATTAAATTATTCTCAAAACAGAATACACATCAGTGAGATAACTATATATATAAACAACCTCTGCTTCCCCAACCTCCCTCCCCCAACCCCCATGTATTTTCCATTTATCTTAGGATGAAGGATCTTTTCAGGGTTTCTTTCTTTAAGTTCTATGATGAGAGCATTTTCTTAAGATGAAAAAAAAATGTTTATACAGCATGAAATACAAGTTCTACACTCATCCTCAAATCTAAGTTTACTCTGTGAAAAGCTTATAGTAACAACTCATTTGACATTTTTCTGAGGCAAACAGGATAGCCAGGTCACCCCTACTTCTGCTAGGAGCTTAACATTTGTAATTTCTACTGAAGTGCTTAACTCCTTAAAGGATGCAATTTTACTATTGTTGAAAACAGGAATGACTCAGTGTAATAGGCCAAAAATACCATACGGATAAAAATATAAATATAACAAACCTGCTTTTTAGTAGCAAACCTACTTTTTAGTATTCGTTTAATAATGACAATTCTGAACAGGTTTCTTAGACAAAAAGATTTCCTCTTGCAACCATACTGTATACTCAGGACAGTAAACTTAGATGTATAATGCGATATAAACATTAATAGTTTCAAAATTGTGTTTTAGAAAGACTATTTATAGAGAAAATACAAAATGCCTCCCAAAAGTACACTTAGACGTAAGCCACCATAATCTTCTTGCTCATGCAGCAGGAAATCTAATACACCAGCTCAATAAACCTGTAGGAAACAAAGGTTTTATGTAGCATTAAGAGTCACAATATTAAAATACCACATATTACATTCAACTACTCTTACAACACACATTTTAAGAGCCAAGAAAATTAAGTGCCAGATTGAGAGTAATAATATCATAACACGCAAAAGGAGACTGGAGAAGTACAAAAATATACCCTCATGGTATCTTTGTTGCTTGGGTCAGCTCCAGGCACCGGATGGTATTGATGTTTTGGGTCATCAACAGAAAATACTGCCCCAACAGAGCAGTATTCTCCAAAATATACTGCAAAATGCAAATTCACATCAGTCGGCTCAATAAGATTATTGCAAAATATATACTTTGCCTTTTCACTATTAAGAACTATAAAGTAATCATTACCATTGATGCACCAGTCAAAATCCAAGTTTGAATATAAATAAGTGAAAAAAATACAGGTGTACGTTAGCGAGAAAACATTAAAATGAAGTACAGAACTGACTTTGGGATAGAATAACCTAGGCAATTGATAAATTATTTGTAGTTTACTTGCTACATCTTAAAAAAAAAAGTATTTTATGAAGATTCCTAAAAAATGTTTATTGTCTGTACTACTTATGGTTTCTTACCTGGTAACTACTCCCCATGTCATCACCAGAAGTCCAGCTTTATAAGTTTAAGCTCCTGGAATCAGAGTTCCAGGATTGAAGAATAAACTCTAGAAATTCTGAAGCATCACATTTTCAAAACATGAAGCCTTTATTCCAACTTCTAGACATCAGTGAATGTTATAATTCATTACTTATTTTACATTGTCCAAAAAATGATATGGCTTCCGCTTTTGTTTTCCAGTTTATATCTGGATAGTTGGGAAGGGTAAGATTTTGAAAAGTTGAGTGAAGCAGGAGGAAGGAAGGTTTTCCAGCCAGTCACATTTTCCAGATGTTTGTTGGACAAACAGAGCTTTGAAATCCTTTAATGAAATGGATTAACAGATTAAGTACAAGTTCAGAGATCAGGATGAATAACGAATAATAATGAATACATTTTGATCACATAATTCACACTCGTGTACTGCCTATATAGTTTTCTAATCATAACTTCATCCATGAAACTGAGTAAAAAACAACGTTGTTTTTAACTGTTCCTAGGAAGACTACAAACCCCCTTAAAGCATGAAATAAACACTATTTTCTTTTTAAATATAGCATATACAATTACGTCACAATTTAAATTGTCAACTCAGCAGTTTTTTTTAGTTGTCCTTTAACAATGAATAATACAGACTGCAAAAACATGAAGGTGCATGTATTTTGAGTTTGTATTTTTATTACATACTTGAAAGAAAAAAGAGATCTTAATCATGAATTTGTTGAACCCAAGTGTTTATTTCATACTATTATTTCATTTTCAAAAACACATTTTAAACTGGAGGAAATACCAGCTGGCATATTAAAAAAACCTTGCAAGAGGAAAATGTATCTAAAAACAAATTGTGTGTGTTTGTTATTGGGAGACTGAGTTTATGGAAGCAATTGTCATGCAAGTAGAGTTGTAAGTAATAATGTGGCCTTTAATGACGGAATGATGGACCTGCCAAATACTAGCTCCTGCCATACACCGCTTGTATTTCCCTGAGCAAAGATGCCCATCTGGGAGTTATTAACATATCCTCGTCAATTCAGAACCTACTTTAACATAATCCATATTTGTTGGAGAAAGTCCAACATCAGCTAGAGAACAGTGCTCACGTGATCCAATGACACATTTCAAGCAGCACACATAAAGCATGCTTGGGCAGCTAAGCAATTCAGAAATGCAAATAACAAAAGTGTTTCTCTTACTAGATAAAAAGGACAAATCCCTTTTGGCCTAACATCTCATATACTTTTAATGCTGAATGAAAAAAACAGAGAGGAAAAGGACAGCTATTTTTCTGGAGGTGCTTTTTGATTTATTCCAAGCATGCTGCTACACTCAGACTTGCACTGAAGCTGCTGTATTTCCGAGACCTAGGGAATTCTCCATTGCATGGGTGCCATGGGGAGAGAATACTAATTTTCTTAAATCAGCAGCATCACATACATTCTTGTACAATACATGGAGGACTGGACACTATTTTCTCAAAGAGTCCTGAACTTAACATCAAGGGAAAATTTCATTAGAAAGTTGCTTAGCCCCACACCCACTCTTAGAAGATCAGGTTTTCACAAAATGACCTTTGTTTTTTAATTATAATTTTGAGTAAATGATTAGAGGTTGGATATCATATTTTTAAACACATGCTTCATCAATAATCGCATTCATATTGGGCTAGAAAATTTTATACCTTCTTAGCTTCACTCATAACAAGAACTGGTTGAAATCAAATACAATCTGAGTTCATGTAGTGTTGTCATTGCTACCTCAAGAGCCACTGATCACAGAATCGTAGAATTTCCTGAGTTGGAAGGAACCCATAAGGATCACTGAGTCCAAAATTTGGCTCCACACAGTACCACCCAAAAATCAAACGAAGTGACTGAATACAGTACAGAACAATCTTTGTTAAACCTAAGAACTGCAAGCGAACATGATCTGGGAACAGTCTACACTAAAACAACCTTCAGAAAATTTATGAGAATGAATCATGGAATAATTCTGTTTGGAGGTCAGCATATGATAAGAATCGTAAGAAATGCATTTGTGAAGACAAAACCTCTCATTTAAGCATTATCTATGTATATTTTTTTAGTACTTTTATTTTCTTCAACAATTATAGTAGTCAAATTAAGAATCACAGAAAGACTTAGGTTGAGGAGAAGGAAACTACATGATAATATTGTTTATTGTTGCTTGAGGGCCTTGTCTGTTTTTGTGCTGCTTTTCTCCCACCAGCATTAAACTATAGGAGATATGACACAGGAAAAAAGGTGGGTATTTTGCATAATGAGAAAGTATAGTTAACAGTTGTCTTGAACTACCTATATTACAAACTTGCACATACATTTCTTTGACTCATCTATTACTTCAGAAATAATCCCTTTAAATGAACCACTTGGTTCATCAGCCCTTACATTCTCAGAGGGAAAAAAATTGCAATGACAAAAAAAGCACCAAGACTCCATGAAGTTCGCTTTCTGGCTTCTAGTTATCATTTCTCTAGGTGTGAAAGGAATGCTGTCTGAATGAGCTCCTCACTAATTCTGGGGAACAACCAACAAATCAGTTGCAAATCCACAAACAAATCTGAAAAAAAATAGTCCTGCACCCTCCGTTTCATCACATATAGGGGGAAATATTTCTTCAAGTATTTGGACATAGTTTTCCTAATACAGATAAAACCAGTAGTTATAGAGTTTCAAACTTTAAGCATGTGCTGAATCTTCAGTGCATGGAAAAAATAAATAACTAAATAACACAAACACGACATACTTAAGAATTGTTTTGTGGTCTGTTCTGAACTGAGAATTTTCTGAAATCTCAACTTTCATTTCCAAGGTTGTTCTGGTACTTCTGGAGCCTCACTTACTACATAATCAGCAAAAATCCCTGAAACTTCAAAGCAGATGAAGTACTGAGAGAGCAGCAGCAATCACGGAGGGCTTGGCACAGTACTTTGATGTACAGGATTCCAGGATGTTGACAGCTGAAGATTAAGCCCCTTTTTAACCCTCAGCTCGATGGAACATGATATTTACTGACTTCAGTTTCTGACTGGATGAAAACCCAGAAACCTCTTTTCCTCTCTTTTCATCCAGGCTTACTTGAATTTGTGATTTCTGATGTTCAAACTAATATTGTTTATGACCTCTGAAGACCTTCAGGGAGATGCTGTTTTTCCACCACCCAGTGGCTATGGATGGATTCCAACATGTCTCTGTGAGCTACAAAGGGTAGTGTAAACAACAGCTCCCCATTAAACTTCAGTTTAACATTAGGACTGCTGTCTAAAGATCATACTTAAAGATAGCTGAAGTGTTACTATATTTCTTTGCGTAGCTCAGTCATGACCCTAATTAATGTGTCTAGGTTAGACATGCAGTTCTTTAAGTAATGGGTGGTTTTGTTTGGACAATTAGGCAGAGTTGACAAGGAAATTTTCCATCAAACTGAGTCATAAAAAGTACATTATTCAGCATTATTATGAGTAAAACACTATTTATTACCTGAACTTTACAATACACCATTATCAATCATTACATGTCATTAAGGTATGTTAACATAAGTTCAAAGAGACAAAGCCAACTAAAACAAACAGAGGTGCAGAAGTGGCTTCTAGGCTTGATTATTTAAATTAAAATGAGTGTAGTCCATTAATTAGCTAGAATTTCCTTTCAACCAAATACTCAAATCGACTGATCACTGCAACATCATAGCATTTCTTATTCATTTACACAGGTCACAGCTGTGCATTTTCTGAAAGAAAAGTGGCTAAATTCATCCACAGAAACAGAGGAAGAATGCCATCAAGCTGTTCAGATGCAAGTTTAGATTCACCCACAACTGCTCTTACCTAAAATATTATGTACCCATCTAATAAAAAATAATCCTCAGAACGGATGTGAAAAGACAGAGGGATCTTGGAGGCCCTGCACTACATGATCGATTTCTTTAAATATATTAAAAAAAAAAAAAACGCCACCACCCTGCTGATGCAGAGGTTTAGCTCAAAAGCCAAGTTTCTTGGTCAACTACTGTCATCACAGTAATGCCCATGGAACAGGATGCCTTTATCTTAAAGCACCATGTACACTTTTTCAAATACAGACATGGGTCTACAGTCTTACTCTGTGCAACCTCACCAAGCAGCCATTCAGGTACCAACCCCTAGAAGTACAACCCTGTTGTAGCGCTGAACAATATTGTGTTCTGAGCAATGCTACAATCAATTACAGTATTTATTGCAAAAGATGCAGTCTGTTGGGAAAGTTTTTAACCCCAAATAAAATATTTTAGTTGCATGAATACATTTTTCATCTACACCACGGATTGGACACAACATTCTGGCTTGCCTAGATCACAGCGATTGAAGAGGAATTATCTTGGGCTATGTTTAAAGTATGTGATATAGTTAATGCATGTAAGAAAAAACTTCTTGCAATGTTTTTTAATTAAAAGCAAAAAAGAAGAGGACAAGAGAAACTTTAAATTAGCGTGTTGGACAAGTATGATCTACTCTACTTAATGGTCTTTCTGCAGATTGAAATTTTATTCTGAGAAGAACAAAAATAGAAATCAAGCCAATGAAACTTGGTCCAAATGAGTACCCATGCAATGCTACAGGCCTGGGGTGTAGCAGCAAACATTTTGAGTGTTTGTTTCGCACATGCATACCCAAGAAGTATTAGTTTATAGTCACCAAACAGATTTCATTCTAACCCTATTCAAAGTGCTTTCATCTTTAGTTCTGAGATACAAAAAACAAATGTAACTGTTTTCAGAATGGATATAACTTCTTTCCTTTGGATGAGTATTTCAAATGCTGATAGCTACAGATTAGCATCTAGAAATAAAATGCTTCCATCGCACCTGCCTGAATGGTGGCATTCCTGTGAGGTACACCCTTCCACTCGTGACAGCAAGACTCAAAGAAAACAGACTACACAAAAAATCCTTGGAAAGGGAAAGTAATTCTTTTGTACCTCTGTTTTATAGCTTACCCTTTGAAAAGGTATCATGTTAACATTAGCTATGACTATTCAGAATATTAAAAAAAAATTAAAAGGCTGCATGACGGTATTTGACTAACTGATACTTAAAGTGACAGAAAACTGACAAAATTCGAAAGAACAGTGCATAGTGCTAGAGCATCATATATTTAAAAAATTGAAAAAAATTACCTAGGAACCTTTACATACTAGAAAGGCAAAAGTTAGTCTTCATTATCTAATAATTATCTGCTGTATTTTGAAATACAAAATGTACATATCCACCAGCTACTAAAATATAGCTACTTGGTGAAGTGCTGCACAGTATCTGTATGACACCATATAGTCAGCAGCTCACAACCTCGGACAGAAATGAGGTAAAGCACTAAGTGAAACCAAATCTATAGAAAGAACATACTTCAGCAGAATACAATTATACCAGAAATATCTAAAAATCTACTTTTCCAAAAGAATGAGGTTAAAGATTCTTTTGTGAGATATGCTAGGGGATCTTTAGTAACCTCAACAGTCAAGACCTCTGTATTATATCATCTGATAGACAGATTAGACAGTGACAGCAAGTATTGCAGCCTACCTCATTCCAAAGATTTAGAGGTGTATAATAAATATGCAGTACACAAAATACGGTGAAGTTGTTCTGATTTATTAGAAATACATGATAACTATCTTCATGTTTTCTCTAACAGAATGTAAGTGACAGCTTCTCCACTGTGTTCTTCTATGCTGAGCAAGGTAATTTCTTCTTCCAAGGTCACCAAGGCTGCCATAGGCATTTTTTCCTAACTAAAATGCTAAACTCTTAACACTTGAGTTTGCTGTTTTGCCAAACCACATTGAAAGCAGTTATGTAGCACAATCAAGACCTCTCCATCTCCTCCAAATACGCCCACCAAACAAAAGAAGTTGAAGATCCGCATGGACAAAGGAAAAATAAAACAGCTGTAAAAGCTTTGTACTACAAAATGGAGTATGCATTGAAGTACAGTAGATCTTTAAACAACCAGTTGTTCAGTTTAAATAAGTACTCTATGATTTTCAGAGGCAGTAGATACATAAACACTTGATGTTTTTGTCTTCCGTGTGAGGTAATGTTCTTCTTACTCTATTCTAGATTAAGAAATCTACACTCTGATGGGAATTCAGTTTTGGTTTCTTGGACATAAGTCCAAGATAAAACTTGCTGAGCTGTGTTCCTGTTGTTGAGAGAACAGATTTACTTCCAGGACAACAAAACTGCATAACCAATATTTACAGACCAGTTCAGCTGGAATGATAGTCTTAACGAACTGTTTTTATTCTTCTCTGTAACTTCTTTGATAGACAGCTGTTGCACATCCCCCTGAAGATTTCATCATTCTCATGGGAGAACACAGTTTCAGAGCAGCACTATGCAAACAAAAATGATGTTTGTATACAAGAATGTACACAAAGGATGGACAAGTTCGTAACTATTTTCTTCCATGCTTTTTTTTTTTTCTTGTTATAACCATACACAGACCACAATGAGAACTCAAATGCACTGTGCTGCAAGCACCCAGACAATGTCAAGGCACACAAAGAAACAGATCTTTGCACTGTATGGCCTTACTGCCATGCCAAAGGAAAGTTGTACTGGATTTGGCTGGGATATTCAGTGCTCTCCAGAGCACTTCCACAGATCCTGGCAACCCTTCCCTGTACTCAGTAACTCAGTATGACCACAAAATCATTGTGCACCAGTCACAAGCAGAGTTAATTGTGTCCATCAACCCTGGCAGGTGCCTGTTGAGCTCTTCCCTGAAAGACTCCAGACAGAAACTCCATTCTGTGTGGAAGTCTCCTCAGGACATTGCTGTGCTTACTGAGTTATTTTGACAAATGCTTTCATTACATGCATAACCTGTATGCTGTTAGTTTCTACTTTTAAATCATTATCTGTACTCCTATTCTGCGCATTCAGTTACATTATTTTTGCGTGTGCCTACAGCACATTCAGTTTTAGTACTAGAAGGACAAGGAAAGTGAAGGTAAAAACCAAATTTTGTTATGAATACTTTTGGAAGAAAAAAAATCATTTTATGAATAACAATTCTAAAAATAACCACAACCAAGAGGCATAGAATTTTCCCATGCTTTTGTATGAGAAAGCATATTAAGAAAAAAAAAAGATCTGTGAATTCAAATGATTTCCAACAACTAATCATTTCTCTGTGGGTAAGCAGGCAAGTAGATTGTGTGTTCCAGTAACAAGAATCCTGGATTATTGCCAAGGAAAAGGAACAGGGTCAGAAATTTAGTTTCAGAAGACAAATGAGGAGGAGTAGATATGCAGAAAATGAAATTTAGCCAATATTCTTTGAAACATAAATAATTACATGGCCAACCTGAAGTTTCTATACAATGCAAAGAACACTGATGGCAAGGCCAAACACTTCAAAAGTCAATAAGAAACAAAAGAAGTAGGAAAAAAAAGCACAAGAGAAAATATTAACCAGAAAAGAATGATATGCATTAATTCTATTTTTATATTTTGTCAGTGTACCCAATTCACACAACTCTAACACCTTAGAAAAGCTCCAGGAAAGCAGAGCCTATGAAAATCAGGACACTCATTATGCAATGGGAGTTGCCCCTGTTTGCAGAGAAGCCACCAAGAAGTCTTTCCCACTTCATCTTAGAAATGCTTTCACTGAAAACACCCAAAATTAGGACATATAAGCTTTTTTTTTTTTGTACTTTTGTCTCTTTTCTCAACCTGTTATATTGCATTGCATATATGTACAAGATTTTACCTTTTACAGTTCATTTTTAATTGCATATCATTGCTAACATTCTCGAAAAGAGACAGAGCTTTGCCATTCCTACTAATTATCCAAATCACCAGTCCCTGTTTGCGCGTGTGTGGCCTTGCCTAAAGCTTTTAACCACAGGTTATGTCTCTAAATCAAAGAAGTTCAGAGGAGTTTCTGCTGTAGTGACAAACTAATAAAGGTTGCATTATATTCCTTTTATGCCACTTGAAAGTATTCTTTTGAGGATTACAGTATTCAAATGCAAATAATAATTTGGTAGAGTGGTGAAATACAAGGATTCTGCAAGGTTGATCCATGCTGTGAGTTAATGCATTGCTGTCTCACTGAGTTGCAGTCACACCATCACAGTCCCAGCTGATCCCTCCTGGGCTAACTCAAACACTTTCAGTAACACAAAACCCACAGCAGTGAGATCATCACCCTCACTCTCACTTCAGAGCAGCTCTACATCTGTCACTAGTGCATGGGCAAGGCTCAGGAAAATGTCCTTTATCACATTAACACTGACCCAAGCCTGTTGCTTTCCTCACACTATTTCATCTGACTCTAACTCTAATTTTCACATTGATTATTGAGATCACATTTATTAAATGAAGTAGAAAGATCCAAAATTAAGAAAAACTTGATGAC
Organism: Odontophorus gujanensis; assembly: GCA_013399175.1. Lineage (NCBI taxonomy): Eukaryota > Metazoa > Chordata > Aves > Galliformes > Odontophoridae > Odontophorus > Odontophorus gujanensis. The sequence continues at coordinate 225,890 of VXAB01000046.1, forward strand.
TTTCTCATTATCAAACCACAGCTGCAGTTTGTGCAAACATGCACATATCCCACTCCTAGCATCATGGCAACACATCTTGTTTGTCTGAAGGGACATAACTTGTCCATTCTCTCAATTACACTTTCATTACCTTATTTCATCAGATTAAGAAATACAGTGAGATACATATGTGTTCAAAACTACCCCACAGCCTTCACAATTACTGTCACATGTGAAGCACAACAGGAGTTTCTTTTTTTGAACTTTCAGATTTTCTCCTGGTCTTTCCCACAACAGAACTAAGACCTTCCAGAGTACTTTACAATAGAACAAGAGAAGGAAAAGAGAAGGAAAATTGCCCCACCAGAACAGTGCAGCACATGGGACAATAAGCTGCCTTCATTTCACATCTGGAGATGTAAGCAGGAGTATGAGAGCCTCTCAAAGGGAAAAAAGCATCCTCCAGACATCTCACCAACACTGTCTTGCAGCTCTGGTGGGCAGCAAGGTTGTGCACTATGACAGAACTTGCAGGTGTCAGCAATCAGACTCATTTTAGCCTTCTCACTGTCCTGACCCAGCCCTGCCTGTGAGAAGGCACTACCTCTGAGGGCAGTTTTCTGAGCAGCATAAAAAGGAAAGCTAGCCATGATAGAACTGTTTTGTAAGTAGTCCCAGAAAGTTCAGGGGATATGATCTTCCATTACTACCACCACCTACCAGCTTTGAGCAGCCACTTATTCCTCTTTGAAAACTATGGGGAGTTGCCCTACACTAAACACATTGAGAAGCCTGCAATAGCTCTAAAGTTAGTAGGAATCGCATACTTGCTCTCTCACCTGTGGCAGGTCACCCACAATACTGAGACAACCTAAATCTCAAACTATTTTTGCAATGAAAATAGTGTATGAAGCAAGCATGATCTGGCCTCAATAGGGACTGGTAAAAAGACAGACAAAACTGAAGTTATTACCCCACTATTCCTTATTACCAAGGAGAAAACTGTTCCATTAAATTCACATTTCTGTGTTAACCCTTGCCTTTAAGTCAACTCAATCTTGTTTTTCAGCAACTGGTACACTCACTGAGAACTAAAAAAGTTATGCAACTGACCTAATCCCCTCCTAGAGTAATTAGAAAATCATGTTGTATGTTGTTGCTGGTTTGTTTTTTGTTGTTTTTTTTTTTTTAATCATTGTCTTTGCTATTCATTAACATTCAAGTGCTGAAAAGCCAATAAATTATTATAAAAGGAAACGTAAACAACTTTCTCTGAGGAAGGACTGCATACAGTAGACTGGAACCTCCTTCAAGTTAATTGCAACACAGTTCACTAATGAAACATTCCATCTATTAAATCTTAACAGGCATAACTATAAAAATGGCGCCAAGCTCTCTCTCCTGCTCAGGAATGTCCCAGACAGCATCTGCAGAGACTTTCACACTTACTGTCTTTGCAGAGATTTATAATTATCCTAAAGTAGCTATTGCAACATACAATAGATTTCACGCTGGTTATGGAGTTTTTGAATTAATTTACATACTGGAGCTGGCCGCAGTAGACATTGTAGGAACAGCACCAGGTTCTCAGCAAGAACGTCACAATGAGTCCAGCCCAAGGTGCTCCAAACTCATAGGAGTCACCTTCTTTTGATTTCACTGAGCTCAGGACTGAGACCAAGGCAGCCAAGGACACTGTCAACACTTCAGAATTATAAGCACTTTAGGCTTGCTGTTCTAAGAGGAAAAATGTCCTTTCACTCTTCTGTTCAGTGAGCATACTGAAGCATAATATTACAGATCAGATAGGATACTCTTTCAATAAGAAGGTACCAGTGTTTTTGAAGGCCTTGGAATAGACAAATTCATGGATGAGATAACCGCAGGTCTGCGTACACCAATCAGTTATTTCCACAAATAATATTTTGACTAAACTGGAATGCCCTAGAAAGCATGAACTCACTTGTAATCTGACCTCAACAAGCTGAAGTTGGAAACAAAATTTTCACCTCGCTATATCTTGGACTGAATAGATTTTTCAAACTGAAGCGTTAGCTGAACAAAATGTATTTTTACTCTTTTTCTTGCTTAACTTTACTGTAACTCCTTGAGCCAAAGAAATTATAGTACATTATTTCCAAATGACCCTATCACATTCAATTTCTGAACATTATTTCATATCTTTCACGTCTTATTCACAAACCTATCTTAGCAGTTACATATCTTCAAATGCCATTTGCTCCAGTATGGCTGTAAAGATGTTTAGTGAAAAGCGGAAGCACTCTTGTATCCCTTCAGTTTGTTTTCCTAGTTCCTTATGATTTCCTAATGGTGTTCTATTGTATTACATAAGAAAAGGAGGAAATATTATACGATAATTTATTAGATGTACAAATGTTAAATTCATTGCACATATCAAAAAATAAACAGAATTCCTAAATAAAAGCTACAAATATATACTTATTATTCACACCCCATAATTGGCAAGTGACAAAGTATGCAGTGCTGTACAGTGTATTAACAAGGCTGACTGAAAGAAGATAGCCTTACATACAAAAAAGTAACATTTTAAATAGTTTTACCTTAAACTTCTAAACTATCCCAGAGTTTATCCAAATTTTATAGCTCTTAAAAGGCAATACATCTTCCTATGTATTTTAGTGATGAAACAACTTATTGCGATGAAAAGTACAGTGATAACAGCCGGGTGGCAAAGCCAAAGCCACAGCAAATGATGATAAGCCCAAGTACAACAGCCACTGACACAGAAACAAAGGAAAAAATCTGCTTACCTTTAGAAGGCTTCAGACAGACAGGAACCTCCAGTAAGATACCCTCACCTCCACTGCCAAACCTTAAATGAGGTCTGAGAAGGGGTGGATCCTGGCTGCACCCCTTCCGATCACTCATTGCATACACCTGAGCTCCTCTGGTTGGCCCTTCCTTTCCACCAGGTACTCAATCACTGATTCAAGCCATGACTTAGTATTTCCACTACAAGCAGGCTCTAAAACAGCCAGAGCAATACCATAGTGCCTAAAAACAAAGAATTCTCATATCCCAGAAAAAAAGAAAAAATAAATTTTTGCAAATTTATGTAAAAGGATTTAAAAAATAAATAAATTTTAAAAAAAGAAATAATTAAATTCCCACTTAAAATTTGAAGGCATAACTAAATTCAGTTTTTCATTTAATGAAAACTTCGATTCAAAGTACCTACTTATTTACATTGTATTAATAAAATGGCTAATAACCAGCTAAATATTTAAATATCCCTGGAGTAATGTCATTGCTGTTAGGAACCTATCTACAAAGCTGAACTTTTTCTGGAAAGGAGGTGATTGCAGAAAGCAGCAACCCTGTGCAGTTGTGTATGCAGAGTAGGAAAAACTCTTGTACTGTTCTATTATTTATTTATTTATTTTTAAGTAACAAATCCTAACGTCAGAAGAATTGAAATGGTTTTTATGTTTTTACCAAGGCAAAGGGAAAGAGTCAGCATGCATAGATCTTGTACTCCTGAAAATTCCCTTGAGAGCCCTCTGCTGAACAAGCCTTGGCAACCCATCAGTTCAGGGGTAAACACTGTGATGAACCTATTAGGAGCCCACTAATTATTTCTGAATCTAGAAAACAGTTTCTATGAAATGCTAGTGCTAACTCTTCACAACATAAAAACCAACTCTGCTAACTGATTCGAATATACAAGTAAGGATCCAGAAGTGATTTTCAAGATGCTCTGCCTCTCAGTTTACTCTAGGTAAACAGTGCGTAACACCACATACTAGCATGAGAGTGACTTAATCTGTTGCTTTGGTAGGACAGCATAGGGTTACCAGTTAGGAATCGCGGGTTCAACACAGATCATACTCCACCAAGGCTGAGAGCAAAATGCCAGTATCACTTCACTCAAGGGGTATGCACTCAGGCAATACAGGTAGAGCTTTTTTCCCTCTGACAAGTCAACAGCTTCTTTTTCCCTTTCCACTTGAAATCAGCAGTTGCTGAGTAACACAGCTGAGGGGATTTTGCAGCTATCTGGCTCCACAAGGAGCTGTGTTGCCCTGAAAATCACAGTGGTTCCCAATGCTGTGCCAAAACATTTGATGCCTGTTATGAATCTTTTGTGGGCATGAGATTACCTTCAAAAAAAATTACACAGGCTATGTTTTAGTTTTCAACCAGTACCCTATATTCTTCACTTTTCCTCCTCAGACTAATCTTTTCCATGTTGGAAAAACCTGCTATTTCTGTATTCATTATACGACTCACAGTACATAGGGGCAGTAAGTAGTAAGAATAGAAATTTCATCTAAGTGATTTTGATTGTTCTTTTGTTTTTTTCTACAGAATACTATCAAGGTATTTCAGACTGTGTTTGGAACAAAGACATTAGAGAAGATCTGATAACTATTCAGCATAAAGCTACTCCTATTATCTCATGAACCAATTTTGAAGTAAGAGCTTAATCTCAGATCTGAATTAGCTTTATAAGCTTAACATTATTTAAATTTTTATGTCCACAGATTTCCTTCCATTACACAAATACAAACACACCACTAAAAACCCCACCACGAACCTAAAAGTACCCCACCCACATTCAACAAGTTCACCTCATTTGCCTTCAACTTTTTTCTCCAACACCTTTTGTTTCACTTTTGTACAGTTCCACTTTTCTGGTCCCTTAAATTCCCTTTTGTAATTCCATTGACTAGATGAAATATTATGTTAAGGCAGAGATATTCCATGGCAGCATTAAGGCCACACAGGGTTCAGGCTCCTGCAGCAACCAGTTCAAGGGAACGGCTGTGCTTCAGTAGCACCATTCCCAGTAAGCAAGAAGCTGATTAATGATCAGGATATTCATAACCCATAAGATCAGCCTGCATGCTCCCTGACCAAGGCCCATCTCCTCCCAGAGCATCATCAGATTTTCCCAAGAGAAAGACAAACTGGATGGAGGTAGCAGGGATGATAGCGCAAGTAGTTGACTGACCTGATTAAGGTATTTGAATAAAACAATGAAAAATAAAGAGACTGGCAACAGCAAATGAGAAAGCTTTCTGCTTATTATATATCAAATAAATTAATCAAACAGGTAGAGGGAAAAAAAAGAAAAATCACAGTGAAGCAGCATGAAATTATACTCTGATGAAGAGCTACTGTATTTAAAAATAAAACCCGTATACAAAATAAGCAGCTGATTATGAACCATCACAGCCACGTATTTCTTCAGTTTCTGGGCAAACCTACTACTCCAGGCCCATTTGAAGTTAATGATATTCTCTGTTAAGAGTTAGGTGAAACGTCTTCATGATTTCCTGCATTTGATTAAAGTATCTATCACAACAAGATCAAATACAATGTATTCAGACACAATGACAACAGATAATAGAAAACTTCACAGTACCTATACAGACAGTTTACAGCTGTTCATTTGCAACTTGCACGCTTGTGTACCAAGGAGAGAAAGGAAAATATTTTCTAGACCCAAAACTTGAAGAAATACTTAAATCTTCAACTTTTCTTTGTTATCTGCTATCAGAGTCCATACAATTATACGTACAGCTTTCTTATTCACTTTTCATGACAGCCTGCCAGAATCTGTAAATAACAGTGTGGTATGATTTGAAAACGTATGTGCATATGCTTAAGGAAAATGAAAAATAGGATAAGCCTGGTGTTCAACCTTTTACTATGCTACATGATGGATGCAGAGCTGCTCCGCAAGAATTTATGAATACTGTATGTTGACCTGGTTATTGAAATGTTTGTTGTATGACTATACCAAGTTAAATCAACAAGACTATTGAGGAAATAAAGAAGAATCACTCAAAATAAGCCACTCCATGGTAACATGTCAGAGCTAGTCATGAAAAAATGCCTAAACTATCTGCGGTGAAGATTCTGCACACCTCAATGCTGTTTGGCACTTTTCACAAGCACTACCATCTCTTAAATGCTCACCTGTCTTCTTAAGTTCTCCCCATACCATTTGAAACATCATTCCAGGTTTTCATTCACAGGAGATTGGTTTCACTGATAAAAAGGGAAATTTCCTTCAGATATTTTGACTCCAGAGTGTATAGCGTTTTCCCTCACCGTAACTTGGTTCTGCTGGACTGTTTCTCAGCTCAAACCACCTTTCATTCTCTTTTCTACCGTATCACCCAATCCAGTTTTACTGCAGATCAGTTCTCATAGGTAATATTTTTAAATTTCCTCATCCATTTACAACAGCTTCATGAGAACTAAGGGATTGTGTTTGCGGTCCCCCATTCCCCAATCTGTGCTATGCTTCATGGCATTAAGAACCTGTTTGCTTAAACAATTGGTGTAGGACAAAAGATATATTAGCATTTTGCAAATGCAGCATCCAGAGTGGCTGTAGGAGGCCAAAAAGGCATCAAGACTAGTTGCAGCAGCTGGTCCATCACCTTAGTGAAGTTGTTTTAAAAACAGAAGTGCCAGCAGTTTAAATAGTATAACTTCTGAGGCCAACAAGCTGCTGAAAACTGAAGAGTTTTTATGCTAATTAATCTATTGCTAAAACTCTTAGTTTTAACCAGGAAGAAATGTCATAGAGATTCATTTATTATGATTTTAAGCATATAATATTAAAACAAGTAGGTAGCTGACACAAAGAAGAGGAGGAGATATGCATTCCAGGTTAGAGAACTTCATCAGCAAGCCACTTCACTACAACTCCACTAACAATGAAGCCACCCTCATTTTCTTCGATCACTTTTTCCGCCTCTCTTCCTCTTTTTACTTATTTCATAACAACTTTTGTTCAGTGCTAGTTAGTGTTGTCAGTAGGTACGCTCAACTATTTCTATACTTCTGATCTGATTACTCTGAACTGAAAGTTAAAAAAATGCCTGAAGAACCTCATCAGCGTATCATTTAAAAAAAATCCACACCATTCACTGCATGATTTAAATACTCTCCATTTCTTACATGCAGTTGACAAAAATGCTTGGAAAAAGATACACAGCACCAGGTAGATGTGATCATGAATTCTTCCTGCCAACTGGTACACTATCAAAAATGTCAGACATTAAAGTGCTGAGTTTTTGCCACAATTTAGGCATTTTCCCCTCCTCTCCAAATGCTCTAGTAACTCTGTCTTCTCCATCATGCAACTGCCAGTTAGCATTACCTTTCAGAGAGATTGAAGAATATTTCTATGGTGGGAATTAAATTTTCTAAAAATGTAAAATGAGATAATTTTATAACTCTGTCTTAAAGAGCTGAAAGCCAAAGTTTTCATTTATTTTTGTACGTAAAGTTGAAGTACTCCTTCTGCATTTGGGAATCTGTAACCTTTGTCACGTGATATAAGAAAAAAAAAAACATCTACCAGTTCTCCATATTAAACCAGAACTCTGAAAGATTACAATGTGACTTACAATAAAAATCAGCTCTAGCAGCTCTAACTGCTGATTCTGCTTCAAAAAAGACCAGTTTTTGTTTTAAAAAAACAGCGGTTAGTGTCATTGTTGTTAAAGGAAATCCTTGAAGGATATTTCTGCAATACAAATGAGACTTAAAATTTGTGTCTGGAGTAAGTTGCAACTGCAGGATTAAAAAAATATAGAGAATTAAGTGCACAGTGTTGAGAAGATTACGTTAGTAAACCTTTTATTCAGAATCAATAGTTTAAAAGGTATACTGAATTCTCTCATTTCAGAGGAACACAGTTTTAATCAGCTCTTGGCCTTTTGCATGTTCATTCCAGAAATCTGCTTCCTTTGTGGTGCCATTGGGATAAAAAATAAAATCAGTACTAGGAATGGTTTGTGCATATCCCTATGTACACATCCTCCAAGTACACTGATCACACATTCATCTTTCCAAAGAATGGATAAACAGTGCACATGATGATATGACAATGTCACTACAATGATCACAGCTCCAAAGACAGCCACCCTGAAATGTACATTCAAGAATGAGATCTCTCCCCAAAAAAGGGAGGAGCAACACTGTGTCCAGAGGCACACTCAGTGTGTGCTGGAAAAAACACTTACTGACCAGTGCATCATTTTGAATGACCACTTGATCAAAAAGCCACCTCTGCTCTCTTTTTCCCCTGGGTGGTAGTACCACAGAAGGCCACACACTGGAACAAGTTGGGTGCAAATATGTCCCAGCCAATAGCCTATTCACCAGGACAGCCTTTTTGTTGAGCATGTGATAGCAAGGCTTCAGAATAGGTGTGGGTGATACCGTGAGATTTCAGAGGGCTGGCTCCAAACCGTACACAGTGCTGGTGGTTCACAGAGGGACCCTGCTGCTGCACAGGCAGGGAGAGCTTCAGATGGCCCCAGCAAGGTGTTGTTTGTGGGGCTGCGGGAGTCTGGGACTTATCCCCTCACACTCAGCCCTGCGCAGCTAGCTCTCAAGCCTTCCCAGACGTTCTGCAAAAGCTGGACATTTAATAGGGCTTGCAAAAAGACTAAGGGTTTGCTTCTCAAATAAAGAAGGGATGAAAGGAACTTTCCTGGGGTTGTGCTGGCTCAGTTCCTGTTTGATTGACTGCTCATGCTGTTGAGTTGTTGGTTATTAGAACGGGTAAAAAAAAAAAACACTCCTGTCCCATGGGGATTTCCTATACTTCAACATTTGTTTTCATTCTGAAACAACATTTAGAATTTCAAAATAATGAACAATTTCACAGGACAAGAGGTCCTAAAAATAAATTAAAAAATGGCATTGTGCAAGTGTACACAAGAGTGCATTTTCAGTCCAAAGGAGTGATGCTTTTTCTCCCCTAGTCAGCCACAGGGGCTTACAGTGCTGTATTTCCAGGTTTATCATATGACTACTACAGCAGATTGACCCAGCTCCTTGGGAGGACCATAGCACATAGTGCTGAGCAGTCACCACAGCTCTTTCCCTCCCCTCCTTGAATTCCCTGCCCTGATCAAGTGCTATATACATGGGTAACCATAAAGCTGCCATATGAAGATTTCTATGAGGAAAAAAAAAAAAGCAAGCATGCAGCTGGCTTTTACACGCTCCTGTCCTCACAGTCCTTTTGTGAGATGTTCTGAGATGAGGACTACTTGACTAAGAACTGTGAGCCTCAGGGTTCTCACTCGCCAGACAGATCTCTGTGGCTACAACATCGCAGGCAGATCAGAGCAGACCATGTTAACTTATCTGACCTCACTTTTCCTTACCACTAGTGCAAAGCTAGCAAGTAAATCCACCCCCTTTGCCCAACATGGGTGTATTTTGAGCTATAAGAGAGAAATAGCAGCTGGCAGAAGTAGGCATGCAGATAAGTACAGTACTCTGCAACCATTGCCCAGAGCAGTAATTGCTGCTATCATGAGCACAACTTCATCTCACTCTTTCCTTTCCCTAGCACACTAATACTGTGTGAACAACAAAAAAAAAATGGACAAGTGACATTCTGCCCACCTCCAAAGCTGAAAAAATAAAAATAAATATAAAAATAAAAGGCCCCAATAGCTCTGCCTTCACAACTCCTGAGGCTGCAACAAGACCTTCATTATTGTTTTAGCACCTTCCATCCCTCAGTCACATCCTCCCATCCCCGGCTGAACGGTGTGGCTGTAAGGTTAATACCACTGCACCACAGCCCACTGGGTGGAATACAGCTGCATCAGTGTCTCTCAACTTAAAATAGTCTTTATGAAGTGCTATGCTTTAGGGAAATAACATTAGCAAGGAAATGTCAGATTTTGTTCTAGTTGAAGAACAAAATCTAACAAGGTGGTTGTCAGCTATTATGCTTTCGTACTGAAAAAAATGTACAATCCTTTTAAGTTACATATAATGATTTTATAGCCTTTTAACAAGAGGAGCACCACTGGGTAGGATTTTAACAGGGGAAACAGGACTGGAGATTTTTTTATTTTTCTTCTTTAAAACAAGCTGAATTCCCCCACCTTCTTCCTTGATTTAAGCCATGCTCTGTCTTACAAACAGGAGAGATTATACACATCTGAAGCAGCCACGGTTTTGATAAAACTCTCTTAAGTAATGATGATCCTACAGCATTCAGACAAGTCAAAGGTCAATATGACCTTATTTGCCTGCGCCATTCATTAGAAGCACTCTTTCTACAGCACCGTACTCATAGTACCTCTGAATACACAGAGGATTCATGCTTCAGTTCTGCATGTATTAAGAATGCAGCCATAGCAACTACTAGCATTAATGAACTATTTGCTTATGCAGTAATAATTAACTTCCATTACATTACTTTGTGTGATTACTTTCTTAATTGCCTGAATTATGCATCCATTTAATATTTAATAACCATTCTCAGAAATCAGACACTGGTAAAAAAACAAATTGCTCACAGTTTCCTTGCAATAATTAAGCTCACAAGAATAAATGAAACCTCTTAAAAACGAATGCCTTGTGATTATATCCTTGCATATAGAACAAGATCCTAAATTAGCTATTTATTAAGTCTAAATTTAAGACCAAATAGTACATTTTTCACTTACGCCTTGGGAAATCAACCTATACAGTACCTGCCATCACCAGCATAATTAAGTGCCATCTATTTACTTTGAGAGTCACGAATTCTGCATTAGTATTTGGAGCATTCAGAAATGCGTGTGGGGAAATCTTTTAAAATGCCTCCTTGAAAAGGCAGCGTCTCCTTTACCTGAGCTAGCTGCTTAGTTGTGCTTAAAGTACTGGAAAGATCTGTGAAGCGTAAATAGCCTTCTGAAGGGGAGGGCTGGGGAGGAATTTTGGTCGTGTTTTAATTTACATACAAACAATGGAAATACAGTTATGCAGCCTGGGGTCAGGTTTACCAAACAGGATGAGATTCATTGTTGTATACAAAAATAATGTTTACAATCAGAAACAAGCAGCCTGAGCTACTTGCTTTTTTCCCCACATTGTCATCTGTCTCTCTCCGAGCCCTTGTGCCCCGGTAGCACCACAGCTAAGCCGCATGCTGATTTGCAAAGTGATCATGCCATTATGTTATTGCGCATCAGCTTTGTTTCCCAGTGGTTTACAATGAAGTCACCAGCTTAAATGAAACGTGCGACTGCTTTACTGTTGGTGGTGGTGACTAATAGAGTCTATTGAGCCGGTCAAGACAGATAACTGGGGTGAGGTTTTTGTCTTTTGCTTTTTTCCTCAAGTTGCATCTGTAAAACCTCTCTGCCACTCCACATTATGGCAGCCATGTACAGATGTGTTTCCCCCAGCCACAATACCACTGAGCTGAAGCTATGGGGACAGTGGCACCTTGCTCCCTCTCTTCTCCTGCATGCACATACTGAAAAAGAAAAAATAAAAAGCATACAGAGAAAAGCACATCCCAAGCACCCTGCACTCAAGTGAACCAATGCAATAAAGTCAGGGGAGCTGCAGGGGAAGCAGCACTGCTGTGCCCATAGAGCTGCATCCCTTCCCCAGGTTGTGCAGACCTGGAGCAGGAGGGCAGTGCCTGGTGCGGGTGCTGGAGCAGCGAGGTTGCTAGCCCTGCTCCCAAACCCAGCTAAATTGGTGCCAATCTCACTGCCTGTTGTTACGGTGGGCAGCATCATTAGGATTTGCTTTTTAAATGATCTCTCAGCCTGTATGTCTGAGAGCTGCTGGCAAGGCAAGGTTAGAAAGAAAATGATGGCAGCATGTTGATGCTTCACAGACCTCATGATAGTTTCCGTCTGTCATTATTTACGTCTGACTAGATGCGTCATGTCAGCTACCTAGAAGGCACTTTAATATGAAGCTCTTGTTTTCCTCTGCTTTTGCACATCCAGACTGGGTACTATTATTTTTTTTGCATCACTACACTTAGGTGAAGCTTACTTCAATCTCCCTGTAATGACACACAAAGAAATAAGAATTGTTCGGCTTGTGTTATTATACATGCTTCTATTCTAACAGACCTCTTCGACATTGTTCACAAAATGGTGAATTTAAATCAATAAACAGACATCTATCAAAAGGTCAGCTTAATTTTGTTTGTCCCGCTTCTTTACCAATATTTTAAGCTTTTTTTTTTTTTTCCCCTCTTGCTTCTGGTGAATAACATATTGGTTGACTGAAGCTATATAATACCTATAGCATTATTGGGCGATGACAATTAGTAGTTCAATTAACATGTTAGTAATTGTCCACTCTAATGTGATGAGTTCTGCCAATGTAAATAAGGTTACAGCTATCAAGTATGTGTCAGTTTTGCCATTATGCTACCTCTCAGCAATTCACATTTAAAGGATTCTATGGCACTGGTTTGGAATGAAACATGTAATTCACTCCTGAGGAACACGGCCAGCCCTGAATTTGAGCTGGTAACTTTGTACAATGATACAAAAGGACCTGATCCCCAAAACCTGCCCGCAGACAGTGCTTTTGCTTAGAGACACCACCTCTGACTATGCACTGAATAGGTTTGCCAGGCACCAAAGTGCCCTTTAAAAGCCATCACTCTGCCACATCCCGGGGAATGAGTCAACCAAAGCATTTTTATTTTAATATATACATAAATTATCCCCCAAAACAGCAGTTGAATCATTTGGTGGATGGGTGCTGCTGAATAACCATGCCAACTTATTAATACAACCTCTTCTGCTTTGTCTTCTCATTTTGTCAGACAAAATTAAATGGTGAGTTCTTTGCATGCTTCCATTGGGCTGTGAGGGGTCTCACACAGCTTTAGGTGCTGTAAAACCACCAACAGCTCTGCACTACCTGCCATTATTCAGAAGTATTTGATGAGCTGGATATTGTTTGTTTGCATATAGATATTGAAACTTACAGGGTAAATTCAAAATCCCTTTAATTATTCAGCTGTATACTTCTTAGAAATATTTTAACCCTTCTAGCTGTGCCCATTGGTTTTGTACATCTCTCACTATCTTCATTAAGGTAGAGTCAACAAATTAATTGCCTGTAAGATGTATTTAATTGTCCAAATCAAATTGCAAGTGTCAAAGTTTCTAAGTACAGCAAAGGAGAAAGTCACTATTTTTTTCTTCTATTTAGAAAGTAGGTGTTACCAGATCAAAATTCATTTATCTGAATCTTTAAATAACATTTATACTCAGATGGTGTCCAGTCAAACATTTACATAACTCCTCCCTGAAGTTGTAAGTAGAGCTGGTTAAGCTATTCAGTGAGCTAAATTCAACTGATACATTATTTGCAACTTTTGGTTCCTGAAAAGCGCATAGGTAGATTGCAATTATTGCAAAGACATTGAATATTAGACATTTTCCTCTGTAAAAAAATCTGTTGGAAGGAATTTTAGGCTGAGAACATTTTCCAAGCTGCTCATTCAAAGTGATTGTTACTCACTGTTTGCATAATTTGATCGGTCACCTAAATCACAGACCTTACTTTTTCTGTCTTAATTGGATTATATGAGCACTGCAAATACACTACTGGTTTGTCCCCATGGAAGATACACTAATGGTTAATTTTTTTGGAGGTGTTAAGTGGCTTTTTATTTTCCCTAGGCTAGCCTACATGGCCCCCATTGAAATTTGTGAGCAGTAGCTCAGCATCTCTTTGCTTTTCATCGGCATTGCACACTGAGGGTGGATGAGCTTTGGGGTTTTTCTGGACAGAGCAAAATATTTTCATTGTAATTAAATCCATCACCCATCACCAGCACATAAAGTGTAAAAAGGCACAGTGTAAGTGTAGTCCCAGAGGTAACAAACTGCTTGTCATCAGAAAGACTATTACATAAAAAGCTCTCCACACATATTTTATGGTGAGCACATCTGAAAGATTACTCTATAATTCTTGTGAAGAAATCTCTATTTTACCTCTCATCCTAATCCTATCAGTAAATACTAGTACAGTGATACAGTTTACTCCTCATGTTTGTCATTTTATCAAGCTATATTTGTGCTCCTAATATTTTGGGGTCATTATCTGTTTTAATTACTTTATGCATGAGACCTCAGGATGCCAAGTGATAGAAAAAGATCTAGACAGTTTTTAAAGTGAAGGTACAAGGCTATAGACTAGATTACAGCCCTTAGAATGGGGTTTCAGAAATGCTGCCATCAAAATGGTTTGAAGTGTCCTGAGACTTCGGATTTGGAGTTGTGCAGGTATAACACAAGGTGTTGGTGGGAAGCAGTGCCATGTCCCCACGAGGGCAGTTCTGCACCATGCAGGACACAGCCTTTGGTGAAGCGGGGAATTGAGAAGGCAGCTCCTCTGTATCCCCTTAGCCCAGAATTAACACTGGGTGAAATGAGTTAACTGACAGCCACCAACTAGACAACAAAATACGATGAAAACCCATACATGCCATTTTAAATCCCAGGAGGCTTCTAAATCAAGGATTTCCCCTTGTTTAGCTTTGTAGGGTTTAACTTTCTAACATCAAGTTTCTCCAACTTTTTTTTTTTTT
>VXAB01000046.1:240303-252631 GCA_013399175.1 Odontophorus gujanensis
TTTGGTTTTAATTTTTTTAACTCAAATTTTCCACACTTTTTTTTTTTTTTTTTTTTTTTTTACCATCACCGTATGATAAATACATCTCTCAAATACTTCAGCTTCTTTCATGCTGGAAATCTATATATTACAACTTACGAGCAACATTTAAAACTTGCAAACGCAACTAAGTCCACCTTTTAGATCAAAACTACCTCTGTAATAAATAGTTTTTCTCTTTGACAAACCACTCTGGACCCCACTGCCGGGACCAGTGCTGGCGTGCTGAGCAGCGGGCAGTAGGTGGCAGTCACGCCACTGAGCTCTACCCATAGCCTTCCACACAGAGGCAATACTAAGAATGATGTGAAAACAGTATCTTTTGGGGGGTTTTAAAAGTATCTTTTTCGAAAAAGGATCTTCTTGGAGGCCTCAGGCTGTAATGGACAGTAATACGTTTCAGGCAGAGAGACCGAGAAGCCCAGAACTCAAAATCAGGCAACTGTGTTCCAGAGCTTGACTGAGTCTCAGGCTGCTGGGAGAGTTCCCCGAACTTAGAGGAGGGTTTTTCTACTGCAAAGGGGAGCTGCCCAGGACTGCCCTTGGTTGGCCATCTCAGATAGCATAAGGATACACCGCAGTGCTGAGGCAGGATTTACCCCTCTCATTAGAGGCACGGATAACTCAGAGCTGCCTGTATGCAAACTAAAGGGTTAAAACCAGAGCCCTCACTTCACAAACACGCATAAAAGACAAAAAACATTGAATTAATGTTTCATTTCCCTTTCTACAGTGCACACACTGAGAAAAGCAATTTAACATCATCTCAATATTTTTCCTCCTATTGAAGTGGCAAATATCATTAAACAAGCGTCTAGCATCTGGAAAGTTACACAGCAGCGCAGATATGTCACACTCACAGCAGGACTATTAATCAGGGATGCTCCTTCCATGCACACAGGGCCTCGCATCCTAACGTGTCAGCATCAGAAAGTTCTCAGGTGCCTTCCACACCAATACACAAGTGGTAGACAGGACCAAAATGTCCTTCAGAAAATATTGGCAAGTTCAGAAATCCACTTTTTAAGTAAGACCATGAAGAAATAAAACCAGAAATAAACTCAGAGAAACAAGAGGAATTTTCTAGTTCCTAGAAGTAGAAAAGATCTTTTCTCTATATATATGTACACACACACACAATTCTGCACACTCTACTGAAGCTATATTACTAGCAGCCCATCCAGTTCCACTTTCAGATCCCAAAGCATTCATCTATACATGACATTGTTCATGTATTTGCTTTCATTTAAAGGACTTCAGAACAGTGGCAAGGAGATCTGTAATATTTTACTTTCAGGTGGATCATTCAAGCTCTTTATGGCAGTCACTGTCATAAGTTTAGTTTTATTCCTACAGTGACATAGAACAGATCTGGAAAACCACCGGGGATGATTTGTTTCCTGAGGTAGTAGCTGAAGTAGAAATCAAGGTTAGTGATCCTAAAGAAAGCGTAAGCTTCGTGAGCATCAACACAACCCAACAAAACGCAACAAACTGAGCATGTATCACTCATGTAACTAAAGGACGCAACAAAGTTTACCTTCTCCTAGATTTCAAATCTGACCTCTGTCACCTAACCTATCCTAGATTATGCAGTCCAGTAAAGATGTAGAATGAAAGCATCAGGTCTGCACAGCAATATCTGAAATCATATTTCATTTGGAAGCATCTTTATACAAAGGTAGATATAAAGCTCTAAAATGTTTAGTTTAACTGGTTAAAGGACACTTGCCATGTTTTAGAAGTTCTTATGATGATGTCAAGGATGCATTTATCTTATATTTTCATTTTATTTGCTGAAAAAGGATAAGAAATTAAAGTTCTGTTGTTTCAGATATGCAGAGAAGCAATATCACAAGGCAAAGTCAAGATAAACTACTATTATTTTCCTAGAGGAAAAAAAGGAAAGGAAAAAAGACAACTATAATTGTACATAAATGATTCTAATTGTGATTTAAAAAAAATACATTGATTCTTTTGATTATGTAACTTTCTTCTCACTCTATTTAGAACTATGGTGTATTTAGAAAGGTCAGAATGAAAAATTTGAAGCCTAAATAATGTTCAATATGTAACAAAGCAATTTAGGTCACAAACTCAAATTACCAGTTGTAATGCTACCACAGAGACATGAATGCTCAGGAAGCATCTTCTCTTCTGAGTTCAATTTGTTAACACAGCCCTGCAAAAAGGCAGGGAGGAACCTTCAGCTGGGAATGACAACCAGCTTCTGTTTGAACTAATCCCAGTATTCAGATCAGTGTTGAGCCCTAAACTGATGTCTTCATCTGATTGCAAAACTAAGTCATTGCAAAACCTGACTATTGTCCTTGGTGAACATCCATACCTTTTTCTAATGGAAGCAGGAAGCTAGTAAAGGAAATAAAACAGAAATAAAACCTTCTGACCATGTAGCTTTGTAACTCTCAGTACTGCAGAAGTCATCTCAGCATTGTTCAGTATCTTAGTGACTACATCTTAAAGTTCAAAAAACCTGTCATAAAAGGAAAATATAAAGACAGACCTCTGGACAGACATATTCAGATAAAATAATGCTGGACCACAAAAAAGTGCTAACTCAGCCAGTGAAATATTAAGCATTCAAAGAAACTTTTTTTGAAAGGTGCACCAAGTATTTAAGATTTAGCTAAAATAAAAATGATTCTGTATCTCTGGCCAAAAAAAAAAAAAAGGAACTCAACAGCAAAATCAAGTGAAAGCATCCACTAATACACCATTATCCCTATTGTAGCAAGCACAATCAACTACTTGAAACATCTTTAATAAACACTCTGTTTGCAGAAACACCCCAGTCTGCCCAACAGATTAGACTGGAAATCAACAAAGCCAACGTTACTACTTTACAGCTTGTTATAAAATATTAGAATTCTGCAATACTTCCAACAACCGACTGGAAACACTAAACCTTGCTGAATAGAAAACCATGATGTAGTCATGCCATTGTGGCTGATTGCCACAACAAAACACAATCACACAAATACATTATCTCAGTTGCACCACCCAACACAAGCGTCAGAATACAAAATGTGGTTTAGCATCAAGGAGTTCAAGATGGCTTGAAAGTTAGCACTCAAAATATACAAATTAAATTTAACAAATGAAAAGTTTCTAGTTTCCCCCCCTTACCACTATTGTTGTATTGTGTATGAATCAAAAAAAAAAAAAGTTGTAAGATCAAACGAGGTCATAGGAAAAGTCAAAAGCCCAGCAGGTTTTTTGTTGTTTTTTTTTTGTTTGTTTGTTTTTTGAAGAAGTCAGCAATTGCTTCAGGAGTTAGAGATGCGTGGCTGACTGCTGCTACAGCCACTGTTGCTCTGAACAGCTGATGCCAGATACAAGTTTTCTCTGCAAGAAAGTGATTCTCTTCTTACATGAAATTTCCTTTATAAGTAACTTTCCTTTAGAAGTAATAAGCAGTTCAAGTATTTTTTTTATGAATGGCATCTGTACTTCACACTCATACTTTCCACTGTTTCAAATTGTTTTGAGGAGGGTTGAATAATCAAAACAAGAACAACGTATTCGTGGGCTGACAGGGACTGCTAGAACAACTGTATTTTTAAAAGGCTTTAATAGACACACTAATGCGGAAGTGGTGTTGGAACAGGCCACTTCCTATATTTTCTGGAGTTAGGGCCATCATTTACAGAAAGAAAGATGATGTGTTGCTTGAACAAAATAGTTGCCATTGGAACCTTACATTGTACTAACAACATATTTAAAAATAAATGCCCATTCTTCATATCTTCTAGGATAACTTCTAGGATAATACTGAACTGTATATATATTAGCCAATACTCTAGGAGAGCATTTAAATAGGTCGTAATACTTCTGGCAGCATAATGCAACCTTACAGACAAAATGATAAATGAACACCGAGATGAAAATACTCTGCCTACTTTCCCAGCAACCTATATACTGCAAGCATTTTAGATTTGATCTTTCTGCCTATTTGAGAGAACTATTCAGCAAGAATATGTTCTTGTGCTAAAGAAAATTTCCCTAAAACACATAAAATGAAACATCACATTAGTCTTTTACTTTTCCAGTTCTTTATTTCTCACCATTTGCTGGGCTCCTCACCTTGTAGTTTACTATGAAGAAAGACAGGTCTTATAAAGAAGGGCTGAGAGTACTAGGATTGTCCAGTCTAGAGAAGAGGAGGTTCAGGGGAGAACTTATTACCCTCTACAGCTACCTGAAAGGAGTTTGTGGTGAGGCCCCTTCTCCCACGTAACTGGTGATAGGACAAAAGGGAATGGCCTCAAGTTGTGCCAGGGGAGGCTCTGGTTGGATATTAGGAATAATTTCTTCTCTAAAAAAAGTGGTCAGGCACTGGAACGCGATGCTGAGGGAGGTGGTTGAGTCACCACCCCTGGAGGTGCTCAAGAAATGTTTGATGTTGTACAAAGTGGTTTAGTAAGGAAATGGTGGTGGTAAGTAGACTGTTAGACTGTATGACCTTGGAGGTCTTTTCCAAACTTAGCAATTCTATGATTCTATTTCACGGTCAAGGAACAGGCATAGAATAGCTGGAAAAATGTGTAGTGATACACAAAAAAAAGCTTACACTCTTCTGATCTCCTAGAAGTTTTTTTCTAGATTTAAGGTCCAGAATACAAGTTTAGGAGTAACTCAAGAAGAGTTCTTGCTTAGTACATGTAAAGAAATTCTCCTCATAAAAGAAAGAAGGGTAACATATCCCAGATTTGCTGTAGAACCAAAGTCCTTTCAATCTTTACATCAAAGTAAGACTTTTAAATCCACTTGTGATCTAAACTATTTGCTGTATTGGTTAATAATTGATCAGTTATATTTTCCTTCAAATGACAACTTATGTTGTTAGAACAGATACAACCTTCCATAGAAGCAACTAGCAGTTTATTCCTAGAGGTTTTTTGGCAATTGCCCATAGGATTTCTAACTTAGGCTCGGCCCTTTCCTCACCCCATGAACATCTAACATACAATCCCCACATCTGTGATGACCAGCATGATTTTCTTTCATAATTTTGGCAACAGCCTCCAGTACATAAAAGGTACCACAGCACTTCGAACTTTCAAATTAAAAGACAAGAGGGTTTTGTAAAGTTTGTATGCAGTCTCAGGGAGATGCTTCTCACTAAGCCTGTGCCACAGCTCTGGCGGGACAGAGGATCTCTGCACATCTCTCCAAGCAGTAGTCAATCTAGTAGAAAAGACACCTGTGTCTGCTCTGATCCAGAGTGCTACTTGAACTGATGTAGGACCCTGTCACCAATTTGCTACCTCTTCCCCACTGTGTTGGGGCACCCATACACAGTTGCATAGCTCCATCCTTCACCTGTTCTCATCCCGAAAACAAGTGTAGTTCTGCTGAGTCAAGACCTTCCCCCACATCCCTCCCCGCTCCATGGGCATACAGAAGCATCCATCAGCCACCTCTCACACCTAAAATTTTCACATCTCTGCTTATCAGTACACTATTTACCCCTACTAGAAATCCTTTCATGAGCTTTTATAGAACAGAAAAGGCCTTTTAAATCATTAAGATTTCTCCCAGAATGTAAATTATGATCTTCCTCCTAAGTGTATAAAAAGAAAGAAATAAGTACAAGCATGTCTGGTTTAGCAATAGCAAATTCAGTACTCCTCTTTCTATTTTATTCATCAGATTCTTTTTTAACTAGAGAACAGAAGACATGAAATATGTGATAACACAGGAATTCAAAGAAACTCTTTAGTCACCTCACTTACTGTTTCACCAGTTTTATACTCTTAACTGTTGTGCACATCTCTTTTTCTTACTATGTATCTTCCTAAAATTTGAATTGTCTTATTTGCTATACACATTATTCTGCTTTGTTTTCCTCATTCATAACTATTAAATTTCTCTTCAGTCTCAAGCAGCAACTGCTCAAGTAAATCACTGTGTTCCTTGGAAGACAAGTAAGAGAATGAGTACCTGAACCACCACAGCCATTACGCTTTTACATCATTTATTCATTTTTCTGCACAATACTTCAGTTCTTTAATTGAATGAGTATATGCTGAAAAAAATGCATATATCCAGTACAAGAAGCAATTGTAAATAGAGAGCTGATTCCGGAAAAAGCTTTAAAACATGGGAAGGGGAAATGTATTTACTATTCTTCCAAGTTTTACAACTCAATATACTTGAAGGAAGATCCAACGAAAATCTTCAACTCCCACCGATAAATACCTTCAAACATAATTTCAATAACTAGTTGATGCCCTTGAATTCACAAGATATACATTCATCTAACATAAGTTCAGAGATTCCAGCATCAATCACATTTGAATTTGTGCTACAAGCATTTTTTGACGCATTAACATGACCAGCTTTTTTTAGACTTGTACAATTGGTTTGCTGTGCCACCCAAATCAGGCTGCTTTCTCTGTTACCTTTGTATTCAGTCACAGACAAGAAAAGATTGCAGTCCTAGTGGTATTCAATGTATGGATTGTCTTCATGCATACACTTCACAGATGGAATTAAATAGTTGATCTGTAAACCCTCATTTCAAATGTACTTCCCCACCTCAGAGACTAACAGGTGGCATGCCAGAAAGAAACAGACAAGCATGTGGTATGCATAACCTAAAACTCTCCAGCACTTCTTCAGGAGATCTTTCAAAATGTTTGCTGCTATTTGTACATCTAGCAATCCTTGACCAGGCTTTTCATACAAGTATTTGCCTGATCTCCCCTGGAGCCTCTACACACTTCTGGCACTGCTGTTCTGAACCAGTTACCTACAAGTCTCATCTGATGGCCCATAGCTCTCATGCTGAAACAGATAGTGATAGATCTACCCTTCCCATCCATTCATGATTTTTAGACCTCTATCACCCTCTATTGTCTTTTCTCCAGGTAAGAGTCCCAGAACACTCAGCTCTTCACTTACATATTTTTTTCCTTCTACATCTTCCCAGTCTTAGTGCACTGTCATTGAGATGAACAAGTCAGATATATGTGCAATATCCAAGGTGCAGGTGAACCATAGATTTATATGGTGGTATAATGATGATACCTGTTTTGTTCTCTGATCCTTTCCTCATAATTCCTAAAATCTGATTTGCTTTTTAGCCTGCTGTTGAGCACAGGCTGATGTCTTCATGGAACCATCCATCATAAGCCAAGGTCTCACTCTAGAGCGGCATCAGACAGCTCAGAGCCAATCATTTAAATGTGAAGCTAGGACTGTTTTTCCCCCACATGCATCACTTCACATTTCTCTACACTGAATTTCATCCACTGTTTTATTGCCCAGTCACATAGTCTCTTCAGATCATTGGTAATTCTTCACAGCCTGCTCTCCTCCTCACTACCTTGAATAATTTTGTACCAACAACAAACTCAGTCACCTCGTTTCTCTTTCCACTTTTCAAGCCCACTTAAAGGCATACTTATGCACAGTACAACCTTGCACAATTCCACTGGTGGACCCTCTCTGCTGTGGGAGCCACTCAGCCTTAGCTGTCTCACTTATGTCTTTTGTGAAACTCACTCTGTGCAAGGACTTTCTCCCCCTGCCTTATCCTAAGGCTTCTTAATTTCCCTAATGGAATTTCAGATAGATGATGATTGAGTTGCCCCTTCCTTAAGCTTATCAGTTCCTTCAGATAAAGAGCTCTAAACATTTTCTTCCATGAATATCTGTCCATAGAAGAAAAGGTCCTTTTAAATGTATTTGCTTTCCTGATGCACCTTAATTTTGAGATATTCAAGACAAAACCAGATGAAAGCAAAGATGTAGAAAACCTCGTGTCACCTCTAGAATGAAATGATTGACCAGGTAACATTGCAGGTATCATCCTTTACTACTTGAACTACAAAAGATTTTCCAGCATTTACTGGACCTGATGCAGTCCAGCTTCCAAATGATATATTTCTGACCAACCTCAGCAACATACAAGGTTTAGAGCTCTGTTGGGCTCATCTTTCTCCATTACCTCATGACCCACCATGGAAGCAGCAGGAGTGAACCTGCCTGCTGAATCTCCCCAAGAACACAAATGCCATCCTCCATCTCAGCAACATTTCCTCTGTAGCTGAAGGAGTGATGGGAGGACACAAATTAGTTGCATAGCTCTTCTTAAAGGTTAATTAAGAGGAATAAAATAACTCAGGAACACTATATATATATATATATTAGAAATAAATAGACATTCCTAATATAATATACAGTGAACTCCTCTGAAAACACTTGACGGATTCTGTTATTTATATATTATAAATTATTTAGTTATATAGTTATTTACATATTTGCTCACAGATCCCAAATAGGCTATAAAATAATAAGAAATGTTGTTTACACAGGATAAACATTTAAGGGCTTTCATGATTTTCTGGACATTAAATAAGCTGGCAAGAGTCTTTTCCAGTGTGCACTAATCCAGTCCCACTTTGACATGGCAACGCGGGATTTATCTGGCTAAATGAAGCAGTGCCCAGCTACTAAGGGCACCTGTTTGCAATTTCATTTAAGCAAAGTGGTCATGCTGATTTCTCCACATTATTCTTTTGGAAGTCTTCCTTACAATAAGAATGTTGTTCTTGTTTATGAGGGAAGGTTATTACTTTGACCCAGCCTCAGAACTGACAAACACAGTCATAAATTTACCTTCAGAGAGAACATTGGCAGGGAGAATTAATACACAGCCGCCTAGCTTGGGCAGTTACATGCACATGGAGTTGGATTCAATCCAGCTATCTTCGAGCAGACTTACAGTAGTCTAAGTTGAGCTCTAAGTTGAGCTTTGGTCTATGAGAAATGTAACAGGTTGTGGGGTCCCCCCTCCTTGGCTGTGGGAATCCACCAGCTCCAAGCATCACAGAGAGCAGGGCACAGAGACTGACCACAGATCTAAGCAATATGACCCTCGGAGAGAACTGAAACACAGTTTTACAAAGTGGCAACTGTGTTTTCATATTTGAATCATTCAAACTTCAAGGATTTAATTTCAAGAGAATAAAGAATTCATTTCACACACAAAGCAGCTCACTCAGTACTGGCATACCAGCATGGGATAACTATGATATTAAATAAATTAAAGGCAAACATAAATCTGACAGCTCTGCTCAGTGGCCATAATAGACACCGATTCTTTGCACAGAAGCAGTTTAGTTCAGAGTTCACTACTATATGAAGAGGGCCATATTGTTCCTCATCATTAGAGGAAAATACCACCATGATAGCTTATATTTGAGGTTAAAAAAAAATCCCAAAGCTGTCCACTTCAACTTGTTTATCTAATTCTTCTGTAGGCTTCCAAAATCAACCTGGTTTCACTTTTGGGAATGCAGACACTGCTACTTAAAAGCCCAGCTACAGATCTAACGGCCTAATTTTAAGCATTCCAATTTGAAACTTGCAGCCTTATTTACTGAAGAAGGAAAACAAAGGCTGTGGAATACCTTGAAGACAATGCTGGGGAAGGCATTAAGCTGCTTGCTTGTAAATCTCACAGTATGATACTGTTCACACAGTGAGGGAATACAGTTCTTACTTTCAAACAAGCACTTAAAACTACAGCACTTGAAGGCAACTTCAGAAGATGAACTTACTGACCTGGTTATTTCTGGGGCCTTTTTCCAAAGAGCAGAAAGAGTCACAGACAGAAACTAAGCCCATCTTCTCACACATATGAGAAATAACAATGGATGAAAATTATTCTCAATTTTGTACAGAGGATTTTTTGGACTAAGAATGAATAATTTCAATGTTCTGAAAGCATAGAAAAAAAAAACATTTTAAAAAAAGCATAAAAATCCAGTCTTTTGAAATTAAAATTAACCATTTAGAGAAGACATAATTCTATAATAAATGTATGAAATGTAATTCCTATGAGCTTTTATTTTAGGCGGAGATGAAACAATGTACACTCATCTGTACGTACAGATGTTTTTCCCCTCCACTCATCTCATGAGAATAAAAGAATAAAAACATTGAAAAATAAAATGTATTGTTATTATTGAATTCTGAAACAGTCACAACTAAAATGTTGTTTGAAGATTCGGATTTCAAACACAGAAAAATGTCTCTAAAAAAAATTCATGGAAAGATGTGATATTTGTTGAAGCATCAGTAAAAACACAGTATCAAGGATGGGGAAAATTTAGTTTGTAGTACCCAAAGATTAGTAGTTTCTTCTATGAGATTCACAATGGTAATATTTTAAATATGGTTTCATCGTTCACATGAACTGAGTTTGTTGCACCAACACAACTGTTGAGCTTCATCCCGAGGCCTTCCTTGGCTCTTTCCCTCCAGTATGACAAGCATCTTTAAATGCCCAATTCCATTCAAGCCCCAAAAGTGACAGCCAAGCAGAAGTCTCCAGAGCACAGAAGAGTTTTCCTGAAATTTCAGCTACAGAAGTCACTACTGCAACAGTCAAGCAAAAAAAAGAAAAAAAAAAAAAAGGCTTTAACCCACTGGCAGTAAAAGAAAAAGCTCTTTTTATTGTTCTTTTCACACAAAGGGTCCTCATCCCTCTCAGCTCATATAAGCACATGCAGACCTAAAGGAGCTGAACTTCCTTCAACAGTCTTAGAAGACAGGGAAGAAAAAGGAGATTGAAATAAAAAGTCAAGTAAACCTTGTTTCCATGTTTCTAATAAGAACAGACCTCTGAAGCTAGGAAACGTATCAAGTTCTGTCAACAATAACACAGTTCATAACTGTAACAGAGCTTCACAGATTAAGTTGGTTCATGGGATCAGAAGAAATCCTTGTGTCACGAAACAAGGTTTTTGTAGTCAGTGATGTAGCCACAGAAAAAGATGAATATGTGCAAGTGGACATGACTTCATATAGCACGTGCTAAGTAGACACAACTGCCAGCAAGATAAAAGCAACCTGAGCTTTTTTCCTTTGCTTTACTGTCTATAGCAGTGTTAGTCACAAATCATGTTGGTCATGTGGGCAGCGATCTCACCTACCTGATAACATTATCCTCTCCCTGATCAATAGGGCAACAAATGAACCGTTAAATAATAATTGAATGTTATTCAAACAATTCCTATGAAGTTACTG
Organism: Odontophorus gujanensis; assembly: GCA_013399175.1. NCBI lineage: Eukaryota > Metazoa > Chordata > Aves > Galliformes > Odontophoridae > Odontophorus > Odontophorus gujanensis. The sequence goes on from VXAB01000046.1 coordinate 251,404, forward strand.
GGTACCACAAGAAGTACAGACTACCCAAGAGCAGGGATTATCATTGTTGAAAACAAGTGAAATGAAGTACTTTTTTCAAGTTCAGTCATAGGATGACAACAGCTACAAGTCTAGCACTAATCGTGGATTGATCCTCTACAAGCAAAATTGCAGACAAATGCCTTTTGTGCTAGGTTTCAAAACTAATATTTTCCTATGTAATGGAGCTATTAGACAAGGATCAACATAACATCTGCTACCAGCACTAAATCTCAGTATTAGATGAACTCAAATCCTTCTTTTTGATAGGGACAACTTATTTCAAGAACCTGAGTTTTCTCAAATACAATTAGTATTCATTACCTGGATCAAACTCCTCTCCATCCTGCAGTCAGGTCTGGTTGTCACTAATCACACACCCATACTCTTCACTTCTTGGAAGGGGAAAGGGGTTTGGCTTTCTCTATTCAGTGCAAAGCTTTAGAAAACAGCCAACACAACAATAATTGGAAGGGCCACATAAATGCACGGACAGTTTGAAAAGGAAGCCGCAGAAGTTATTTATACACCACTGACAAATCATCTCATATTTCACAGCTATGTACAGGATGTTATAATAACACTGAAGCTCACATCACCCTTACACCAATCAGAGTTCATCCATCTACAAGTACCCTGTCTCAATTTTAAGCTGATTACGTATAGGAAGGTTATGTTGCTAATGAAAATGGTTCTCTTTCAGTTTGTGCTCCTTGGGGGAATCAAAGATTGTGGTGACTGCCCAAGGGCTAAGGAGCACTCATAGGGGAGCATTTAATTTTCTCTGTGGAGAGAGATTGCAACTCTGCAAATTAGAGCTAAAGAAAAAAATCACTGGTGATGGGTCCAACCTGCAAAATTCTAAAATGCTACATCACTTGAACGTATTTTTATCTTACAATATTTATTTTTCTTAAGAAAACAGAACTTACTGAAAAAAAAAGGAGAAGTGCTAACAGAATGGTGGTTGGCTGTGCTGCTTTTACTTTATGAGACACAGGACGAAAAAAAGGACTTATTTGCCAAATATGTATCTGCAGGTTTTTTTTTCCTGGCAGTATTTACTCCTCCTCCCTTTCCTCACTACTCCCCTCTCCCCTCCAAAAAAAAAAAAAACAGGAAAAAATTTTAAAATGTTTTGTTTTTCCAATCGAAAATGCAACGTTTTTTAAAATATACTTCATTTCCTTAAATAAAAGATAAAGTTATA
>VXAB01000046.1:261513-304013 GCA_013399175.1 Odontophorus gujanensis
GTAGCTGGGCCTGCGGCCAGGCCAAAAACACCTTTCCCAATAAGAGGTTATGAAAGATAAGGTAATGGGATTCCCCCCCCCCCCATCCCAGACCACCACAACAGCAAGGCACTGGCATGTTTTGTTTCCCTGAAATCACCAAAGCTACCACCCATTGGTCTGCGCAAGCTGAGCTGCTCCTAAACATTCATAATCCAAATCAGCTTCATTGAATGACACTGATTTCAGAAGTCCAACTGACATCTACAGGAGGTACAATAAGGAGTAACGCAGTGTATTTACAAACTTCTACCAGTTTATGCATAAGTTTGTATTGCTTATATTGTTCCACAGTGCTACTTCTCCACCCCTACACCCCAGAATAGTTTGCAGGGGTACATTCCAGAAAAAAATTTAAAAACATACACCCTCCTTGAATTCCATCTGTGCCAGAAGGTCTAGCAGAAATATGTTGCATAAATATGTTGCACTAGTCAGCAGGACTAAGCCAAGAAGAAACCTTGCAAATGGAGTCAGATAAGCACACATGACAGGCTTAACTGTGAAGAACTTGAAATTCATCAGCAGCCAGCCCCACTACCTCCAGTAAAAACCAAGATGGGATTGGTCTTCAAAGTAAAATTGAATATTTAAACACAGTAGTCCCACTGAATTCCAATAAGTGCACTACATATAAAGCAGCAAATATTTACAGATCCCATTTTATGTATGAGAATGTATACCTCACAATATAATATATTCATTCCTACCCTGTATATGTGCTAAGTAAACATAAAGACTAAGATTCTGTGCATTATTTCTTGCTAATTTACCGTAAGAGCAATATATTTAACTTCAAACTCAATTTCCATTCTTCCCTTTGCAACAAATTTCATATCCTAAATTATGAATGTGCAACACAGGATGTCATTTGGATGTCAAGGAAGCAATCAGCTGTAGAAGACTATCATTCAGAAACAATTTAAAGGCAAACTGAAAATTTTTTTTTTAAACCTTTAAAAATGCTACAGTATATTAGAAATATAAGAATTGCTTCTATTACTGCCTGGAGTGCTGAATTTTTATTCATACTTAGGATTATTGCCTTTACAAAGTACTAAATTCAGCAAGCATGCAGCATAAATTATGACAGTGATTTCCATGTAAAAATAGACTGCTGAACTCCAGAACTGCAGAAATAAAATACGAGAAAAAAAAACAACTATGCAAGCTGCACAGCAGAAGTAATAGAGTCAAAACACCTTCAAGACCAAGATTCAGACTAAGTCCAGAATTGGCTGCACCTTTGCTGACCCCATCTGCAGAGGCTCTAGCAATCAAATGCAGTGCTCCTTCTGCCCCAGAATTGAACATGCCCCTTAGTCCACATCACAGTGAGCCTGCGGAGGACACAGTGCAATAATCTTTAGCTGAGACCTGGAATACTCCTCAGTGATGGACAAATCACCCCTTAACGTGAGATGCGTTAGTTGCATCAAGTTGTTCAGCCTCTAAAGGCTGATGCCATTGTCACTGTTAAGTGATATACAAAACCTCTCAAGATGTTCCAGAACTGATCCCTCACAATGTTTTTACTTGCTAAGCAAATATCTATTTGTTTAGGTTTAATACTGTTGATTCTTTTTCTGCATTTCTGACCTATTTCAAATGGGCAGTTTTGGACTGTTCAGCAGAAGTTTTCCAAGGTGCTCACTGCTATAGTTGCAAACACCATCCTCTGCTGCTTTTGGAACTGCTGTGCACGCATGCACTGCCTCAACTCCACTCAAGCTACAGAGAACAAATCTTTCTCCCAAGAATTTGTCTTGGTTCAACAGATTAGTTTTTTACTCCATTTGCAGTCTGTAATTGCTCCAGTCAAAACCAGCCATTCCTCCCCCTTCTTAAATCTCACCTGATGCAGAGGAATAACACAATACAGTATTGAAGGCGAAAGACTAAGATAACTACAGAGATACGTATGACCATACAAATTCATGAGAAACACTAAGTTTTTACCATCTGCATTATGATGGCAATCAGGAATTACACTGATTAGAAGCTTTGCTTTTTGTACTCACCACAAATTTAATCATATTTCATATTTTGCCCTTTTTCAGTGCTACTCTAGCTATATTTACTACAGAGGTCTATGACAACAGGGATTACTTTTGAGAAGAGCAGTATGAACTGTACCTTTCAGGTACTTAAGCTTCTCCACACCCTAATGGATTCCTACCTTGGAAGCAAAGAAATCTTTATCAGAAAAAGGAAAGCTCAAGAGCACGTACATAGGAAGGAGAGCTGTTTCAGGAGTTCACAGCACAAAAGAAATTGTGGGAGCCTCACACAACCACAAAAGCTCTCCTTGAAGCAATAGTACAGCTGGGAACGGAGCCTCATGCACAGAGCTGGCCACTTGTGACTGTCAAAGAGATGCTGTGTGGCACAGTGTCAAGTACGATGCATTGGTATAAACAAGCCAGTAAGAGTGCGTCCAAAAGTAATCCTGACCCCAGAAGAGAATGAATAACTTGTAGAGAGACTTCCTACAAATTTGGATGTAGCAACCAAAACACATCACTGCAATACATAAACCAACTGATCCAGTACTAGATTATTTACCTTCCTAGCACAGATAAGTAACTGCAGACAAAACCAAGAGAACTTGCACATTGGGATTTCTGATACAAATTGAGACTTTGGATCTATATCAAAGTAGGACACCTCTGGGGAAGTTGCACTCACAGTAATATTCTTTTCAAGTAATGATATGGGTAAATAAAACAGTTCAGGAAGGATGGGCTGGTATTGTCTGTGACAGTGAATTAACCATCAGGGACCAATTCCTGTCTTTTGGTAAGTATTTTCAGAGAGATAAAGGCAAATTTCACATTTTTAAGAGCAGAAAGTCTCCTCCCAGCCATTTTCCAGCCCTAGGTTGCAACACCTGAAACACCAGCAGCTACAATACACCAAGGAGGGAGAATTTTTATTTTACAAGTGTAGAAATATTTATGTTTTCATTTTCCTTCTGTAAGCATAAAGTGAAGCAAGGAGGAAACACTGAAACATTTGGGAAAGTATTTGGAAGAACACCTTGCCGGTACACCTATAGACAACTCAATTTCAGCTGTGATTCTCAAGTTCACACACTCTGTTCTCTAGTATAAGAAACATGGAAATTTTGAATTATTCTCTGATTCAGTACATCAAGTATCCAGTTGCATGAGTAGGCCATTGTTATTCCTTAAGCTTGACTATGGAAAAGCTTAATGAGAAATTCTGCCCTGTTATTGCTAAATGAAAGATAATAAATACTATAATAATATTCTGAATGGAAGTTTAGGACTCAGTTGATGTCATGGAAATGACATCTAAAGCATAAAAGTAGTAGATTGTTTTTAAATCAGTAATGAGCAGCAGCTAAAGTGAACTTAGATCTAACAGTTGGCAACTTCAAAAATAGCTATGTGAAAAGTCATCTAAACCTCTACTGAATATTAAGTGAATCACTACAGTATAGAAAAACACTTTTCAAAGCCCTATTATTCTAACATACAGAACTCCAAGAATGTTAAGTCAGGATCTGCCATGCAGAACTGAAAATGGTATTTTGTTCCAAGTAGTATCTGTTATATGTTGCACTATATTCCATGAAAACAAACTGTATTGATAGTAGGCAAGAATAATTTTACTTAATCTAAATATGTAGGATTCCAGAAAAAAAAAAATGCAGACAGAAGGCCAAAAGCATGAATTATGCATACTGTATTGTTAAACTCCTCTCCTATTTTATAGCTGCAGCAGGTTTTACATGGAAAAAGAAATTAGGGTGGAACATATATTGAACAATTTTCTCCATAACTGGTTCTTACTCACCTTAAATGTAAAATTTTATTTAGCTTCTATCATAGGGAGATGTCCTTATTAGAGTAGCACATTTACATGGGTCCCTTTGAAAGGTTTTAATACAAACAAGTCTGAAATAATTGAAGGAGAGATTTTGACTGTTCTCAAAAGAGCTTAGTGAAGAAGAGTACAGCAGGAAAGAATTATTTTATTATATTGATTTTCCTGGAGGGGAAAAAAAATAAAATCGAAGCAAGGTAGGTCAAATAAACCAATTCTTTTTTATAAAAATCAATACAAACTGGAAAACATCAGTGAATTTACATGTCAAAAAAATTTTATAACTGTACTGTGAAACAAGATCTGTGCATTATTACTCTAATAAGGTAGGTAATAGAAGAGAGTAACTTGGTTCATTACAGTACGACACTACTTTAAAATTGTTGCAAGTGTGATGTGTACATATTTCTCTTATTCTTATCAATTCATAATCTGAGATATGACTATCATATACTACATTGCAATTCACCAACACTTGTTTAACCCCAACACACAGTTGGCCTGCAGTTATTTAGAACACAATGTATTTCTATACATAACTATGCAAAGAAAATTGCACACTTAGATCCTTTCCTAAGTCATATATTATTATTCACTAAGGTGCTCCCACTCTATGACAAAAAAAGTACCCACCATCACCTCAAGATGAAACACCAATTTCTGCTACTTATTCTCAGTATCTCACTCGGGTGCTCAAGGTAGAAATGAATGTCTTCAGCACCTAAAATCCTACTTTCTTTAAACTGAAGTATTCTTTCAATGAATACATGTATTTTCCCATCCAATACCTGGAAATTATTCCCCTTTCCTGATTATACGTCCATAACAGTGTACTTGCTGCCCCAGGTACTTCAAACTGGGAATGCTTTGGAGCACTAACCTCAGCTCAGTTCTATCTGTTATTGTTGCAAGCATTAAACAGATGGATAGCAGTTGTAGGACTGAATTCTAGTTTCTGGCAAGACCCGCTCTGAGGACACAGCTGTTACATCCTGGTTGTATGAACCAACAATCAGATCTGAGAGTCAAGAAAGCGAGGTTCTCAAGCCACTTTGCTGCAGGGCTCCATCCACACTGCTGCATCTCCATCTAAATCAGGTTCTGCACTTCAAAAAGGATCCAGTTCCATGCATTCATTTTTTAGTTTCTGCCTTGGTCATTAAAAACGCCTCTAAAGCATCTGTTGCATATACATATTAAGGCTTTCAGGCAACTTTTCCTAAATTAATCAGAAAACGGAGATGAGGACTCACAGGTTCCAGTCTAAGTTCTGGGACTGATAATACAACATACACTGACTTAACCAGGTTAACATGAACAGACCTCAGCTTCTCTGCTATCTCTTGTCGATTAGAATTTTCAACAAAAAAAACCTGAGAGCAAAAATCTCTCATGATTAAAAGTTGTCTGTCACACTTGCAGATTAATAGAGGACTTGATCCTTTTTTTTCTGATACCCCTCTCCAAGTCCAAGGTTGTAAATAATGCAAAGAAATAGGATTGAGATTAAGTACCTTCTGAGATTATTCATTTGAGCAAACAAGAAACCAAACAGCAATCTTTTCAGAGATAACATTAAAATACCATCGCATCCTCTGCTGATGTAAATTGGACAAACAATTTATCAGATGTTAGAAAGGAACTCTTTACTGAGAGGGCAGTGAGATGCACAGAATCAGGTTGCCCAAAGAAGCTGTGGGTGCCCCATCCTTGTAGGCATTCAGGGCCAGGTTGGATGGGGTCTGGGCAGCCTGATGCAGTGTGTGGCAGACCTGCCCATGGCAGGGAGCTGGAACTGGGCAATCTTAGCTGTCCCTTCAAATCATAGGATGGCTTGTGTTTAAGTTAGTTATTCATAAAGACTGTGGAAAGCACCACTTCCCTCATTTTTTTCCAAAGGATAGAATCGCCTTCCTACTGCTAAACAAACTAAATACTGCTGCAAGAGCCAAACCTTTAGAAGAACTAGAAAAATATGTTCTAAGTTATACACTGAATTTCTCCCCTCACCTCTCAAAGTATTCCAATACACTATTAAGCATCCTTATTTCAGGTTATACTTGATTCCCAATAACCAATTCATTTGGGAGGGAATGGCCACAAGTTGTGCCGGGGAAGATTTAAATTAGATTTGAGGAAAAATTTTTTCTCTGAAAGAGTGGTCAGGCATTGGAACAACCTGCCTAGGAAGGTGTTTGGGGCACCATCCCTAGCACTGTTCAAGAAGCGTTTAGATGAGGTGCTAAGGGATTTGATTTAGTAGTTTAGTGCGTAGGGATGGTGATAGGAGGATGGTTGGACTAGATGATCTTGTAGGTCCTTTCCAACCTAATATATCTATGAATCTATTTTGCATTCCCCATAAATAAAGACAGCATATTAATAGCATGAGGACATAAGCCAAAATACAGAATGATAAACTCATTTATAGTGGGAAAAGACCCTCAATACCATCAAGGAGGTCTACTGAGTCCTATCAATAATCACTTAGCATTACAGAAACGTACTCAGCTTTGCAACATCCATCTAGCCAAATACTCATCCAATTTCTCCCAGTGTTCTGTGTGTTCTATTCATCACTTAATTGTTTCCCCAACTCCACACTAACAATTCTCAATAAATACCAAGAGAATTTTTGCCCAAGATCTTTCCACCTTCAGTTAAAAGCATCAAAGCTACTCCCACTAGCAAGGTAGCACAGAGAGGCATTGGAAAACACCCCCAAATCCCAAATTCAGCCCACTTCAACAAGAGCAGAACTAGGCAGTGACTTGCTATGACCTGATTTTGCTATAGGAAAAATCCAGACCACTGCAAACATATCATAATTTAGGGTTCATTTGTAGCAGTGGTTAAGACAATTCAGCCTTTTGTTTTCTTTTTAACTGTCATTCAGTTTTTACATTTCTTTTTCCTTCCTTATTCTCTTCACTTTTATTTTTTCCACATAGCTTTTAAATTCCTGTTTATTTTCCCCTCTGCTAGCTTCTCCTTTTTTAAATCTGGTTTGAAATGATTTTTTTTTTTTTAGCTTTTTTTTTTTTTTTTTAAGCAATTCATTCAAATGCCTTTCCAGGACCGCAGCTATAACTTCACTTCAGGTGTGGTTCCCACTTCTAATGCTAATAAACTTCTAGTATCATTGAGTAATAATCTAAAGAGTTTCTGTGAGATCCACTGTTTTTAACTATGCATTCAGGAAAGGTAGATATATTTGACTTATTTTTGCATACTTTACTGCAGAAAATATAAGTAAACACAAGGTAGAATACTTCCAATTCTGTTACTCACCACACTCACTTCTCATGGTAACCAAGCATTAGTTTTATGTCATTTGACAGCAGTGCTTCCTCATTTGCCTTCTTCATGACCACATGTCTCCTAGGATTAAAAAATTTGAAAAATTAAATTTTCAAAGTAACAGCAGCATGTGAAAGTAGTTGGGAGTTAAAAAAAAAAGAAGCAACACAGTTCTTTTACTCTCCCCATTAGAAGAATCAACCAAATATTCTGCTAACAGGCACTGATGCTTAGCCCTCACCTAACTCGGGGATTTCTGTGGGTTATAACAACTAACAGTGAGTCCATACATAGATAATTAAACATAAACCTGAAGCACAGACAAAGGATGAAACCACACCCATCAGAAGACTTCACCATCTGCTTGAATTCAGAGCAAGCTTCACCAACACGAAATGCAGCTTTCCTTTGCCTGTAGTGGCATAGTTTCATCAGCAACCAACTACTAAATTGGCAGATAACATAGAAACAGATACCTCAAGAAAGTTTTTGTGATAGTCACAGGCAAATTAGAGCTAAGCCCAAAGAAGCCAGGAAACTTAAATCAGAAAGAGAACAGGGGCATTTCCCTCATAACACTAGTCACTGGCCATTATATAGCTCCTGATCTGGGTAACCCACCCCACCTGCTCCCACTACCCTGCCACCAGCACAGCTGCTTGCCTGCCTTAGGGGCTGCAGGTTCCTGCCTGCAGCTGGGCTCTGCTTGGCCCCAGGCTCATGCAGTGCCTAGCTCTGGCAGGTGTGTGTGGGAGCTTTTCCTGCACACACTGGCACTTGCTTGTCAAGAGCAAGTCATACAGTGTAAGAAAGCTTGCATGAAGGTATGTATGTGCAAGATGCTTCTAAAGTATTGTTAGATCGAGATAAATGCCTTATTTAGTTTTATCACACCATGGCAGATCTGCACTAACAGGAGAGCACAGCTGGCCCAAAGATTAAAGAAGCATTTATGTTAGAAGGAATAGTCTCAAAATATAGTCCATACTGTGCAGCATACTCTTTGAATAGGTCTTTGCCTTTTTACAGAAGCGCTATTGCTTTAGAAATGCTATTATTGCTGATAATCATTTGAATCATGGACTAGAACAGCTCACTGTAGACATAGTGAGTACACTGAGTACACTGCCAAAAAACCTCTTGAATGCTAATAGGAGCCAGAATACTACAATAAATGCAAGTCTGATTTGTCAGTATGTATCTCTGCTGTCCTCTCAGACAGTCATCTGGAGATGTATCTTTCAGTGCAAAAACATCAAGCATAGTTGTGGTAAAAGATTTTTCTTGATAGACAGCCCTGGTGATTTATAATGCAAAATTAGGGGCAAAGGAGAAGAGACTGATTAAATTCCTTAGTCCTTACAAAAATATATCTGGGTCTCTTTGTCTGCTGTGCACCTAGAAGAGGTACATAGCATCTTTGTGGCACTGAGGTACAGATAACCAGTGGCTGTGTGTGTGTGTGTATAGGTGCATATATATATATAATAGTGTATATATACATGTATACATACATATGATTGTACAGAGGAGCAGAAGGTGTGGCAGGGCACATGCTGCTAGGCAGTGCTACTGGACCCACTGGCAGCTCTGCTTGCACCCCACCCTGATGTCCGCTCAGAGCAATGCCCTAGTGACTGCCCTCTGCCCAACACTTTCTGCAGGACCTGGGCAAACCACCATGGAGATCCATCAGTCTGCAGCCGTTGTTGGCTTTGGCTGCTCTGCAGCCCATGCTATGACAGCATAGTGCCTCTCTGGAAGGGAAATAATGTTCTTGCTGGAAGATGTAGTTCAGCACATCCATGAGAACTAAAGAAATGAGTTCTGTAAATAAACACATTATAGTGAAACCAAACACACAAAAATGAAAACCCTTTAACAGTTAAATTATTTTAATAAATAGAGCATCAACTTTGTCATCTTCAAATATCAATTCTATAAAATTAAGGAAATGAATGTAAATAGATAATAAATTGTGTGCTGCTTCAGCATGTGTGTTTTATAGAGAATGTATTCTATCACAACATAACCTTTATTCTGACCTTAAATAAATATTATTCCAAGAGAGCTCTCAGATTCTAAACATAACAAAAATAACTACTTCTGGAAAAGACAACCATAAAAAATTATTTATATATGCATTAATGGTGTCTACTGACCAGCACCAAATGCGTGTCTGCATGTATATATTTTCTTGGAATAAGTGGAAAAATACTTTAATTGACTGTCCAGTAGAACTAACAGAAGCCACATCAATTAAAAATACTTGAAAATTCTACATCCTGATAATATATTAGTCTATTAAAAATGCCCATAAGAGTGTCCATTAGCATGTTGATTTAAAGAATCCCCAGCAGAATGGCCAGAGTCGAGACTGTATCACTGTCATACTGTATGTACTTCTTTGTACTTGAAAGAAAATTTATTAGGGTGTTTATTAGGGGGGATGACAGCCCAGCTTTAATGTCTGTAAGTATTTATCTCTCTCCTTTTACTGTTTTCTGGCTAGTTGTTATTAACATTTGCGGAATGAATGAGATTATTTGGTTTGTTTTTGTTTTGTTTTGTTTTACCAAAGAATTTCTACTTAATGAAGTATCCATCTCAAAGGGAAAAGTACATGTGGATCAGCCCAGCTTATCATGACAGAGTGCTGGGGCACTGCAGTACAGTGCCTCTCACCCCTTCACTGGCTCCTTCCAATACCTCTTACAGATTTGCTGTGGGTATCTTCCAGAGGGTGGCACCAAAAGGAGGGCTTGAACACATCTCTATTTGGCACCCTTTTGTCCCACCCTTGCTACAGTTCTCCTTATGGCTCACAAAGAACTTGAGAAAATTGAACCTAAATGAGATTACCTTGATAATAGAGAGCTCCTTTGGAGACCACCTTTGAGAACAAGGTGCAATACTGCAAATCTCCAAGCTGAGTATGTGTGATAATGAATTCAAGAGCAGAGAATGTGTCACTGTGAATTCTGTTGTTCTCAAAGCTTAATATGTGCATGTTGCAATTTGATGATGCTTTATGCAATTGCAGAGTTGTTACTGTCAGAAACAATCTGTTTACTTTGCATATTTTCACATTTTTTGTGAGCTGCCTAGATTCTATCTTCCAGAATTGGAATGGAGATTTACCAATTTATTTTATTTTTCAAGATGAGTAGCCTTGCAAAGGACTGGAAAAGGTCCCAGCATTCGGAATTTGGGAAAATTCTGGGACATAATGTTATTCATGAGGATTCAGATTCCACATTCATCTGACCTTGACAATCAGAACAAGGCCAGAGGGTCTCAAAGTCTACCTCCAGGGGTGAGAAAAACCCCTGGAGTAGGGCAGGGTGGAAACAACCTGCTTTGAGTTTGTCAGTACAACATTCTGAGACAAGACAGAGAAACCAACACACAAACATGGGCTTGAGTGATCAGTGGAACAGGCTGGGGCAAGGAGAAGTCCAAACATGCATGGTCTTTGCCTCAGAAATGCCACAAACAACCATCCGTGACCTCTTACACCAAGTTTCTCCTGGTAGTGGCTGTCTCAGAGGTCTCACTTTTGCATTCACACATTCACGTCCACTTTCAGATAACCTGATCCCACAGAGGTACTCTCTATAAAAAGTCAGATAAAAAACAATGACAGTCAAAGATGTGTTTTCTAGCATTTATCTTATTAAATAAATATTTAATTTTAAATAAAGGCTTGAAACCAAATTGGCCAGCACTGCTCTTACGAACTGCTTCAAAAGTCACACTCCCTTTAAGTGACCTTCTGCATTGTTAACTGAACCTTGATACCATATTTCATGCCTATTACACATCTAACAGATCCATGTAGGGGGAGATATCCCTGCCTATAGCAGGAGGGTTGGAACTAGATTATCTTAAAGGTCCCTTCCAACCCAAACCATTCTATGCCTCTATGTACACACCACAACATTCATAAATCCCATTTGTGTCCCAGGTCTAACACAAGCACTTGCTGGAAGGCAGCCAGTGCACAGCATCAAGGCTGTCTCAATTAAAAGCCATTTTCCTGACGCTGTTAAAACTTCAATAGGAAGCTTTGTGAAGTGGAAATCTCCCATGGGACATCTGCATTATCAAGCTATTGACACAGCTCAGTGTATACCACACACACTATCTGCAGATGATGCAGGACTGGTACTGAGCAGGGCAGGCAGAGTGCTGCTGCCCAGCAGAGTCACCCAGTACTGCCCAGAGCATGCACAATTTGCACAGTATTTGTGCAAACACCTTGTTTTGTGTGCCCCTAAACAGGGAGCACAGTACATCTGGCAGCAGCCCCTTCCGCTGGGTCCCAGGTGCCTTCAGCAACAGTATGCTGCTTTCTTACAGTCATTTTACCATTTGATAAAAGTGTTCTCTGCATCATGAAATTGTAAACCTCGGGAGGAATTGAGTTAAACTTTGGAAGAAGCCAGGGCAGTGGATTACATGTCGTATGACACTCGCAAAGTAAAGAGCATAATGGAAAAAGTTTTTAAAGGAGGTAAATCTAGGTAGATACAGAGGTTAAAAAAAGCTGGATATTCAGAAGGCTTTTTGCAGAGTTCACTTTAAAAGAAAAGCATTTTTGGAAATAATTAGATCAAAAGTTACAAAACTATAGGCATTAAATTTGGAAACAATCTGGAAAAATATAGCAGAATTTTAAATACGCATTTTTAAATTGTCTACAGTTTTTGAGATAACAAAATTCCAGCATTTTCCAGTGACATTAATTAAACAAGTTCAACTGTTAGTGCTACAGAGCATTTCTAAACTCCAGAAAACATTATTTCTGTTTAAAAGCAATAAATTAATCCTGCATTTGTCCCTAACTAAAGCTTTTGTGTTTATACTGCCTTTAACAAGGCTTGGTCTCTGTAACTGTTGTAGCCGTGAGGTTAAAATCACATTTTTCTTTTTTATTATTATTCTATGAATAGTGTATTTCTGAGAGCAAGGTTAGAGAAGCTTCTAAGAAATCCCCACTTTTAGCAGCAGTTGAACCTACTCACCACTTCTCAGGAGGTACTCAGCAGCATGCAGGTTTGGGCCCATGGGTCTTGAAGCGGTGAAAGAACGATGAAAGCAACACATTCCTCAAATGCTGGGTTCTGCTCTCCTTCTCCTGAGGCTGTTTGTGTTTTTAACCTAAATTTCTTATGTTTATATGAGTTCTCTCATATTATTTATTTCCAGGCTATTTTTTTAGATGCTGGGTAGAGGTATAAATGGGCTGATAAATTTCATAGACCTTAAGTTAGTACTTTCTATTTCAAGGTGTTAAACTAAGTGTACTCTTCTTTCCAAAAGATTACCTAATGAAAGTAAAATCAGTCAAGAAACTCAGTTTTGGACTTACTCTCATATCTTTTTGACTCAAAATACATTTCACATGAATATTAAAAAGAAAAAGAAAGAAAGGAAAAAAAAATTGGTCCCAAAAAGCCTAAGAATTGTCCACCTATGTTTGCCTTATTTAATTTTTTTAATGTTGTTAGCATCTAAATAAACCTTATCAAACATTTCATTCTCCACTGACAATTTTCTGACCTCACAGTTGAAGATCTGAGCCCTAACTTGGTTCATGGATGAGTAATCACAGCAGGTCCACAGCAGAACCTACCCTAGAACTACAAATATATCATCGGCAGCCTTGTAAATCAAAGCCTCAAAGAGCATCATTTAGCCTGGAGCTAAAATTGCTTGTTTATCAGATGGTGCCTAGCTTAGCATGGAGCGGTTCCTTGTAAATCTCAGGGACCTTTTACAGCATATACTTAAGCAAGCACATTGGCTCCTGGGAGACTTTCTGAGAGCTTTAATGACTGCAGACTGCTAAAAGATCCAGGCCTCGGTTCAGTTAAGTGGTTACTTGTATAGCTTGGCTCCATTTTGTAAACTCCCAAAGATAAGGTGTCTGCGTTATCTGGGGAAAGAGCAAGCATTAGTTTCTTAGGAAATCTTTATATCCTAAGTGTTAATGTTCTTGTGGCTTTTGGTATTTTGACCTTTGTCTGCTCACTTTTGATTTACTGTGGGAGCAGAATCTTTTTCCCCTAAGCCTTTCCTATGTTTTATAGCTACTTCGAAAAGCACAGTGAAATACATGCAGCACAGCTTTTAAAAGTAGGCATAAGGCTGCACTGTTCATAAATACGCCGTATGGCTCCAGACTCCCTCACAGTAACAAAGCAAGACCACCCATTTTATCTCATATTCTCATAGGTTATTTTATTCTGAAGCAAAGTGTTGGTGGCAGCAACAGGACAAACTGCTGCCCAGTGCAGCTCAGGCTACACCCTGTACTCCTGGTTCCCACGAGCACTTTGTCCCTGTGGGACAGACTTTTTGGCCATGTGCTGATGGCTGTGCTTGAAAGTTACCCACAAAGCTCCCATTGGTCTGAGAGAATCAGCACTCACTGCAATCATGAATAACACATTGGCTGGATCTAGCACAAGGACACCAGTGGCCAGTCAGCCACTTGCTGATAGATGCTTGCATACACTTGATGTAATTTGCTAATTGTAGAGCTTGTTAGCTGGGTCTCACTTTTTGATTTGAATTAATTAGAGTTCACCTCGATACAGCCACCTGCTGTGCTGTCACACGCAGTGTACATCGGTACAGCAAAAACAAGGAATTTTTTTAATAGGCTTATTCAAGCAAAATCTGCTCTCACTCAGATGTGTGAAATGGCATCACTGCAATATCATAGACCAAAAGGAGCAACATCATTTATTTCAGCTGGCATAGTAATGATATAAATGAGGAAAAAAATGGTCCATTGTATTTATAGGCAGGAGACCCACCAAATTTTAAAATCTAATTTGACTTTACCAATTATTTAAAGTCTTTAAGTCTTTCTTACCTAATGCATTTTTTTCTTACTCCAAGTCAAAAGCAAGAAGGTCTAATTTTTGTTACTGTTGGTGGTGATGGTAATGACATTTCTTAAACCAAAAATTTCCACTCATCTGTTGAGTGGAAACCTTCAACGTCAACTCAAAGACATACCAGCATCTGTTATTGTAAGCACATGCTGGTTATTACAGAACTGAAAATATACTTTATTTTCTGTAGGTATTTAATTTCGGCAGTGTTATACTTATTGCTACATAACTATATTTCTTTGTCCTCTTACAATTTAAAAATGGTATTGAACACCAAATGCTATTTTCTTACACAGGGTACCAGTAAGTAAGCTTTTGTACAAAAGATGTCAGGACATCTGGAGTGCACCTGGAGTCCTTTTTTTTTTAGCATAGGATCAGCAGTGGATAATATATTCACTTCAGTTCGTATCCGTTTCAGTTTTTTCAAAATAACCCTTATTGAACCAGTAGAGAGGTTTAACTATACCCATATATCCACTGCAGTCCTTCTGCATCTTTATACAAAATGTATGTGTTACAGGAAATTTAATTAATCTTTGTAAGAATTTCACTTTTTGCAAATGCGAACTTCTATCAAGAGCAAAATTTGGTATGGTTCAGCACTTCATAAATCCAGAGCACTGTACCACTTCAGTCCCTACCTGCACACTACCCCTATAACAAAACATCTACACTCTCATTTGGCCAATAAAGAAGTAGAAACACAGCGCCAAATGTGGCCACCCAGGCCCATCACAATGCCTGTGGCTGTATTTCTGTTGAACATCCAGTTGCTGCTTGCTCACATGTGGCTGTGCCAGCAAAGGGTCTGCAATGTGCTGTGGTGTGAGAGCTGTGCATCCAGGCCCTGGGAAGGGGTCACTACTTAGCTATGCAGTTCACAAAATTATCACAAGCAAGAGACAATGCCAACGTAAAAAGAAGAAAACCTGTGCATGCAAGAGTGTACTACAGAGAGGAGTTAGCAGGAAGGCAAACAGAAATATCGTGGGGCAAATAACAATAGAATAATATTAAGTGTTTGCTGGGGAGAACTGTTTCTAAAGGGCTTCTGGTCATCAGCTGGTAGCTAACTGCTAATTGTATGCAAGTGCAAAGCATTCCCTCATTCAGCCACACTTCATTTGTTTGAGGAGCTTATAGTCATCAACTTCCCAGGGCAAAACATTCTACCCAAGCTTTCCAGGCAATAATGTTTCTAACAGCCTTTAATAAATTGCTTCACAGATGTGATACATCTCACAAGTAACATGCTTAGTACTGACTTCTATGAGCATGTGTGTGTTTTAGAAGAGATGCACTCATCATCAGCACCAAAACTTAGCAGAGAATAGAGTAGCAGGTGAGGCTGGTTAGTTTGCTTTTAAGGACACTGAGGGAATATCTGTGCTACATCTGTATGCCTGGAAGCCTCAAGAAGATTTTTCTTTAGACTGTGAGATCTTTCAGGGACAGACGTGTGCTGCCCATTTTTGTTCATAGAGCACATCATAACATGGCTGTTAGAATAATATCACTGGAAAACATTCTACTCCTGCTCCAGCACCCAGCACCACAGCCAGGTGGGACAAGGGGACAGAAGTCAGGGAAATCCCACTGCCCCAGTTGCCCCCTCACCTCCTTTACAAGGAAACATGGTCTGACTCCCACTAATACTTCAATAAGACCACTGTTCCTGTTGTATGGGGGAATAAAACTCCAGGCATACTTTGCTCTTTGTCTCAAATCTTTTGAATAAAGAACTTGCTGCAGAGGGAAAACAACCAGCAAGTAATGACCACAAGTCACCCCACAGGATACAGCAAGGCTCTCAGCACTCCTGTGTGTATGGAGGATGAAAGAGATTAGATCCTCTCTTGAACCAGGGTGGGATCTCTATTCCTACAGAGAAGGTGACAATAATCTGATTAGTGTACCTACCCGTCTGAATTTCTCCTTAGGAGTGAACGGGGTTTGTCCTAAGATACAGGCAGCTCAACAGGGAATTTGGCATTTCCCTTCTGCACACCAACACAGGTAAATTTAAAAATAGCACTTTTATTTTTCCTCCATGTTTCCAGCCAGGTCAGCCTCATTAGTGTCTCCAAGGCACTGGCAGTAAGGTAGGTGGCTTGCATTTGTTGTTGGTTCTTTATTTACGTACTCTCACATTGATCCATAAATACATCCGGGAGCACTCATACCATCTGCTGCACATTTGTCAGCCACCGAATGGAGGCTGGACATCTGGGGATGTCACTGATTTGTGTTGATTTTTCCCCTTTAGAGCCACTGTTTCCTTTTTAAGCGTGATGTGAGAGAAGATTCTGGCTGACCACAGTGAGAGGGAAGGTGGGTGGATCTGACATTACCTCCAGATCCTCAGGGTCTGACTTTTCTCACAAGCTTCCTTCCACTTTATAGAGCTCAGAGCAAGAAAACATTGCAACGTAAAAATGTCAGTCTAATGCTACTTTGTGGCATGAGTGGCTATAGGATTACAGGTAACACAACATTAAGCTGTAATACTACAGAGAAAGTACTCGGTGCCACAAAACCCCAGATTTGTGGGGAAAAAATGATGTGATTTAAGTTCTTCCCATAAAGTCAATTTAAACAGTTGTTGTACATAGGGTGGGTGTACACTGGGGCTGCCTGCACAGACTCTGGATCCAAGGAGTTGATATTCATTGATATTGTTCAGAAAATTATCTTTTTGTCACTTAGTATTTACTGACTGCACACCGGCAAATAGAAGAGTTCTCACAAGTATGATATTACTCCAGAATCACCAGCAACATATTATCAAACATTCGTAGTTTTATTCTGACTTTTGGGGTGACTAGAAATAATGTATTGATTTGGACATGAGATTCTAGCCAAGTGGGAAGTGTATATTTAGTCCATAAGAGAAGTGACTTAGTCTTACAACCGAAATTCAGAGAGACATAACTGACTCCAACCCAACCATAAAAATTCAGCTCTGTTGACGGTGAATTGTTACTTGAGTATAAATAGTTGAGTATAGCACACATGCACACAAGTTTTTCACATCTTCCATGTGGTTTTCCAGATGACAACTTGCTTAGAGGTTTTGTGATCAAGTATTTCAAAATGTTTTGTTTCCTACTGCTCATAGCTCACAAGATATATATGAAACAGACATTCCTTTATCATGCTACTTGCCACACAGTTTTCCAAATACTAACCAAAAAAATACAAAGAATTGGGCAGTGAAGAGCAATGATGATTTAAAACACTAACCACAGCCATGTCAGAGGACAGATGAACAATCACATCTTTTTATTCCTGTATTGTATTTGTTAAGAAATAACAACTAAGATGTGCTTCTTGTACTTTGACTTAAAATGAATCTTCAGTAACACTGTGCTTTAGTGTCCATTGTAGCAGATATTGCTCATGGTATCTCCAGACAGCTAGCTGACTGGTTTGCCTAGCATGACATGTACCAAAACACATCATTCACGTTTCGTTTGTTCTCCTTTTTGCTCTACAGTAATACACAGAAAGGCTTTCAGAATTACCTTGTTACCTGTAAGCCTTGCCAGCAGATTATTGCTCTTGAACCAGTTTTTACCGTGTGTGGTGTGTTAGAATGGGGAATTCTCCTGGCAGTCCCATGAGTACCACCAGGATGCTCCAGCAGGAGGGAAGGAGGCAGGCTGCCCACCAGGAAATGGGGCTGAGTGTGGAGTGACTGTGTGCTGACCTAGTGCTGTGGGCACCGTCACCTTCCATTCCATTTCAGAATCATCCCCTTTATTTCATTTAAAGTAAGTAGTGAATATTACAAAACATACAACTGCAACCACCTTCCAAGAAATCTAAGAATTGCTTTTATTTTGATGTGTTTATAACAGGAATGCAGATTCTCTCTTCACTTATGTTTCTTTTTCCTTCATGCAATCATTGTTTACTCTCAGCCTTGCTGCCTGAAGGATGCTGGTAGAGATGGACATTTCATCCTAGTGTTGTAAATAAATGAAAATAAATACTACTTATCACTTACCCCAGCCTGTTTTCCTGCTTGCTGTTCCTCCACAGTGTAATACAGCACTGTAGCTATTTCTGCCAATACAGGAGTCATGGGCAGAATTGCAGAATTCCCATTCTACAGTGGCTGTGAATATCAAATTCTGTATTCACACAATAGCTACAAGAAGGACATGTGTACAGTCAACTGTGAGGGCTCTTTCGTAATGAGTTAGTACCAAGAACAATTAATTACCAGCACTTCTCTGGTTGGATTATATCCAGTGGTACATAGGGTGAGGAAATGATGGGATGGCTCATTTAATATTTTCATAGGAGTCAGAGTTAGGGAGGGGGGTCACAGTACAAAACCAAAATGTTCAATACTACAGACAGCTTAAAGGCTATGCTTGACTGAATGCACTGATATTTTAATTTGGTTCTTAAGAAACTTATTTTTCCATTTGAATTGCAAAATAAGAATATGATACTGAATTTTGTTGATAACAGTTTCAAAAATGACAGTGAAGAGGATTTTTTTTTTAACTTTTTATTTTTTGTTTCCTGGAGGCAGAATAAGCAGTCCATTCTTTTGCTTGACCTCTGTATATCTGGAGAATTTGTAAACATATTGAAACTTTGTTGTGTTCTACAGTGAGGGAATGAAGTGCATCGATTGCTTGCGATTATTAGCTAGAGTGGGATAAGCCTTCTCCTTATTATGCAGATTAGTGAAGCTCTCAGTTCCAACATATTGTACAGATGCAGGAGAGCAGCTGCTCTTACAGATGGCAAGTACACAGCTCCATTAGTATGTATCTATTGTCTGCTTTTGGCTTGCTCATAGGATGGAGAGGATGGGTAAAGAGGAATTGTTATACAGTGAAATGTAAAGGAGAACACACACTCTTAAAAATCTGTTCTCAAGAGACTATTTACACAGCAGGAAAGGCAGCAATCAAATTAAAAATCTACCCTAAATAAGAACTTTCATATGTCACAATTAAGCTTCCATAGTTTTAAAATAGATTATCCTTTAAAAAGTAGGGAACAGAATTCAAATTTCACAATGAAGTGACATTAAATAAAAACAAATCCTGTGAGGTTCATTGAAAATTTGGTCATGGATGTGGCTCTTTCAAAGCTTTCCTTTATATTTCCTCACCCTTCCGAAAAAAAAAATTTGGAAGAGAAAATCCTTCCTCCTCCCCCCCCCACAGAACAAGTCCTCATTTATTTTGCATAACATAGAAAATGGAAAAGCAGAATTGTGCTTCATTTATTAAACTTTTTATCATCAGAATATAGCATTTTATGCAACTTTTTGCATTAATGAGAGCTGAAGCAGCTAAATTTAAGTTGGTATAGACAACATTGATTGTGCATCTGTGTCAATTATTCTTTGCAAAAATGCTAAGCAGAACATTAGTTAACTGTGTGGTAATTTTTAATGTAGAGAACAATTCCTGAGGAAATACACAGCTACAGACTGACTAGTGAAAACAGAGTCAAGTAAAGGACAATTATTTAGAACACAATTTGTGGCTGAACGCACAAATTATGGTTGTACCAGCAGGTTTCATGATAACTTATGGTTTATCTTAATTTTTATTTAGCACAGAGATGACTTACAGAGGAAGAGAGTGGTAAGGGGCAAAGGAAGAAGAAAGCAAGCTGAGCGACTGTCTCACTCCAGCTAACATACAAGCTCTGTTTTCTTCCTGTTTTTTGGGTGTGCATCAAATAACAGGATTTATTTGCAAGTCCAGACTCTGCGAGACCAACTTCACATTACCCTGCTTTGGCTGCTGGCCTTGCTCAAGCCAGGACAGGAAGAGAAGTATGCCATCTTCCACAAAAATTTAAGCAAGAGGAGCAAAAGGAGAAAAAACAGCCATACTTTGTTCTTACTGCTGAACCACTATAATATTAAAATCTGCCAAGGATCAGCCTGAGACTGGGAACAGAAGGCACACAGGTAAGGGAGAAAGGATATTAGACAGTCTGGATCTCAGCAGTGTAGCTCCCAATATACCTGTGAGAGCCTACCGGGCATTATCAGGTCTATTTAACACTAGGGAGGTACCCATCCTTAGTGACAAGCCTTTCGCACCAAGCAATCTCAAAAGCTGACTTGTCTGTAAGCAAGTCTATTACATCTGAGTTCACACACTGTATCAGGTACTGTCATATTTAAATATCATGAAAAATGTTGAATGAAATAAAAGAATTGCCTTTCACTTTGCTGTTTTCTATGGGATAAATGATTTGGTTTACATTGAACATATTTATAAGAAAAACTTCTAAGAGTAAAGCAAAGTCTCATTCTTTTTTGTTTTCTAACGTAGTGGAACTGGTGAAGCTGCTATATTTGCCTCCATTTTCAATCTGAGATCCTGAAAAGGCTTCATTAAAAAAACCCTGAGTGAGCATTTTGTTTCAAGAAGTAGCTGAATTTTAATTTTCCACAAGTATATAAAAACACAAGACACAGAAATGGTAAGGGAAGAAACCTGCTTGGGGCTGGCCAATGGGAGAATATTTTTCTGTCAGAAAATCAGAAAGTCTTTTCATTGCCTTAGAGGTTTGTGTTTTCCATGTGAATATAAGTGGTGCTAGGGAATTCAAATACTCAGCTCTTGGTTGAGAACAGTATCTATTATCCTTATTCTGATAACATCAAACTGCACATTCAAAGAGGCTGTTCTGCTTCCCTTGAAGTCCTGCTTCCTCACTAGCAACAGACTGACTTAAGGAAGCTGCAGGTTTGGGTTGACAGGGTGGAAGTTTTCAGAAAACTGAATAACGAACCTTTCCTTCTACCAGCAATGAGTTTGATTTTTACTTAAGAGAAGAGAATAGTCAATCCAAGACACTGGGGTCACTCTCCTGCTCTGCCAGCTCCAAAAATAAAAATCAGAAGTACACTCAGGCCCTCATGCTATACAGTCTGAGTCAAAAATAAAGATCAAGCAGTTTTGAACCAACAGGGTATGTGAAGCTCAGCCACTCAGACAGCAAGCTGCATGAGCATCACCATGTCAGGCAAGGTCTCAGGAAGTCCCTGTGGGGAACTGCTGTGCTTAGAGACCTCTGGATTAGCCTTACATTCAAGTTGATCTTTTATCTGGTCTCACAGATTAAATGGTTACACTTGAAGTATTATGTTTTCAATGAGTCTTACAAGATTTGAGCTCAGATGAGAATGGAATTTTTACTTTCCTCCCAGATGTGTCCTCTGCACCCACAGCATTAGTACAGTCTGAGTGCGACTGTGTGACTCCACCCATCACTCTCTTCTTCATTGCTATCATTCCTGTGTTAATCTAGCCTAAACTAGCTCCCAGACATCAGCAACATTAGTGTTGCTCCCATTGCTGTTTTTCTACTAATAATACATACAGATGACATTATACAGAGGTAATGTGTTTGGGGGGAAAAAACAATGGTGGGATACACAGTTGCAATTATTTCCTGTGTCCTATGAAAATATATTTATTTTCTTCTTTCTACCTGGTTCTGTTTTTTATTTTTACTGCGGTGGGTTTTGTTGTTGTTGTTGTTGTTGTTGTTTTTAAAGTTAGTAGCCTCTAAATGTCTATGCTCTTCTGACAACATCACATATAATTTCCAGAATAAAATCCTGCAACCATTGGTTAAAGCAGAGATTATTCTCCTGTCAGTACATTTTTTATTTTGAAGTTCTATCTGTAACAAACTGTACTAGTTACCTAAATGAATGAAATCCCAAGTTAGGTCTACTGTAAATTTGTGGGTTTTTTTCCCAACGCTATTTGAAATTAAGATCATTTTTTCAAAAACAATTATGTCTTATGAGATAGTTGACATGAATTTTAAGATGATGTCTCCAAATGTCTTAAACAGGAGAAATTTTAGAATGGCAGAGATCCACTATTATTTGTTCTAAAGTTTGAGAGCTTTGGTTCAAACCATCTCTAATTCTGACAATAAGGACTGTGCCCTAAACTTACCTTTCGACTCTTTAAATGATTCAGGTTTTAATCTTCATATCATGAAGTCTATTATCCACATAGTGTCATGATTATTTGTAGATTTCTAATACTTATTGTCAGAACAGTAACATTAAGAACATTAAACCTGCTTGGATTTTTTTGGATACAAAAGACACTGCTATGAATCTTTCATAATTTTCAGCTGATTCTCTTAACAAAAACAATCCGTGTGGAAAAAAAATAATCACTCACAAAATTACTTTACCAGGGTGAGTGGCAACAGACAGCCAGTGTACAGGCTATGCAAAGCAGATTGAGATATCTTTTGCCAAAGCCTGAACTCATACACTTTGATTTCTATTGATTTAGTATAAAAGGCTAATAAAATGAAAATCTGATAAAGTCATATGCCATTAAAAATCAAATCTACTAATGACTACCTCCATATGTATTTTAATGACAGTGTTAAATATACAGATGTAGCAATATAATTTCTCACTTCATATATGTAATAGTAACACTCAAGAAAACAAGAAAATAGAGGAAAAAGTATTTTGGAAAGGTAAAGGGCTTTTATGATATTACTCAGAAAAAAACAAACAAAAAAAAAAAACAACAGATAAAACTACTTTGAACGCCTAGAGTTTTTCACACTTCACGTGGATATGCAAAGCTTGTGTACTCACAAATCTTGAGTTTATAATCCTCGGACTTACAACTTTGCAGAAGACATTTTCATGCTCAAAAGCCATTCATGAAGCAGAATTGGAGTCCCAGATTTGTAAATGAAGACTGTTGGATTTGAGGTGTTTCTTATGTCTTTAAAATAAAATAATAATAAATCAGGGCTGCATTTCACTATGAGATGGTGTTTCTACAAAAACTGAAGCAAAGGTCTTTCAACCTAACTTTTAGTACAGGGATGTCCTGCAATATAAACAGCTATTCATTCCAGCGCCACAAGAAGCTTCTATACTACTCTGAGGCTGGAAAGGATGCTCAGTCCTTTCTGCTTCGTGACGTAAAACCACAGTGTATTGTAGTTTTCCCAGCAGTATACTAGTTCCTCCTGCCTCCTGCTATGTTCATATACCAATAGGAAAAAAATTCCCTCCTGAACTCAGTGAAAACAATGTGAAACAAAAATCTTGAGAGAGGAGAAAGAGAGGGAAAGAAACAAATAATTCTATGCCACTCACTTCCTATAAGTAACTTCTTGGGGCTGTGTGTGATGAAGAGAGCATCTCCATTCAAAACACCGCAGAAGAGATTGAGTTAGACTTGATCTGGGAGAAAAAGTACAAGAGTTCAGGGCAGAAGTGTGATCCTCCAGCAACAGGCTTTGCTGCTTTGGCTTTCAGCAGAAACCAAGACCAAAATCAACTTCTCTGCACTCATGTTATTCGCTTCTGTTAGAGAAAAGAATTCTCCAAGCACCTGAATAATTCAAAGGAGCAGGAAAAACAAAACAAAACAGCTTAAGAGGCGGAGCAAAATTTTCTCTCCTTCTGAAATGAAAACCTCTTGAAGCTCTTTCAGATGATGACCCTTATGTACTAACACACATTCTACCATGCATGAGTTTCTGTGCAATGTTACCACGCTGTATATAGCTTTGATTTCCACAACTCTTTCCCCAGTGAGGTTAGTAAAATAATTTATGTAAAATAAATGAGAAAAGAGAAAGGTTAATCAGGGTACCTCGACTACAGGATGGGGTTTGGTTTTCTTTTTATTTCCTCCAGATGACTGGTTCAGTCTCTAGCTATCGAGAATGTTTAAGAGAGATAGATAACAAACAACATTTGAGCTGGAGTCTGATCCCCTTAAGATTTCAGAACTCCTTCATTTTAAGTAAATTATTTTCAAGACAAATTCTGCCTGAAAATTTGAAGCTAAGAATATTTTACTACTTGTTGTGTCTTCAGATATTTCATATGGAGAAAAAATATAAGAAAATTCAGCTGGAGGCAATGGAAGTTGTTTAATTTCAAGAGAATATTAAGAAATTATGACCAAAATAGAGGAACTCATACAAAAAAAAAAAATCAACACCTAATACATTCCGTTAATTTTGTTTAAACAGCGATATCTGTAACAATTTGACAGTCATTGCTGAAAGTAATAACAAAAGATATGAAGCATATATTGCAGTATGCATCCATCTTTACCTTTAATGTTTATTTATATAGAGAACAAAAATGACTTCTAGGGAAAAAAATGTTTAAAGCCTGGAAGTGCCTGTTTTCTTTTCATGGCAAATCCACGATGGTTCTATTTGATATCACCTGACTTTCAAAATTCACATAGTACCACTGGGTACAGCTCTTCAGGCTGATATGCATCTTATGGTGTATTTTGTCTACAAAAATCAGACGTATAAAGTGCTTCTCTTGTTGCATGAGTGATGAACATTACAGCATCTTCCCTCTAAGTTATAGAAGATATAGCGGACATGTCTGCCTGGAACACAGCTGTTGTTTTTTGTTTGGCTTTTTTTTTGCCGGTGGTTCAGATTGGCGCTGCTCCTCAATTTAGAGTGGGAAGATAATACTCCAGAGTCACAATTTTCGTTCTCATTTTGCTATAACTGTAATCCAAAATAAAAGTCCGTGTACGTTATAGCAGAAAAAAACTGTACTATTGTAGGCAATGCGTGCACCCATCAAACATCATATACAAATATCTTTTTAAAGCCTGATAGGAAATTTTCAGAGTATCTAGGAGGACAGTTCTGCAGGTAACATGGAGCTGGAGCTCAGGAGATGGCAAGGCAAAGCCTGCCTTGGTCAACGCCTCTCTTCTCTCACGCTTCCAGCAAGGAAGTGGAAATGATATCTCTCCCCATCTTGTTTGTTCAGCTCTTAAATTCTTTGGGACAGGTATTTTCACCACTGTAATACACAGTAATCTCCTCTGGGGCTCCTGTGTACTGTTCTACTGCAAATAAACAACACAACATTGAAAAATCAGTCATAACAGGTGGAGTTATTTGTGCCTGAGCCTACTGCAGTTGCCTTTTAAGTAGAATCACCGCTGCTGAGAAGTTAAGTTGTCACATTCACACAGCACTATCCCCCAAGCTGCAAAACTGGGAAGGTTCACATACACTACAAAGGACGCTGATGAAAAGCAGAGGTTAATTAGAAGAGAAAAATGAGGGAAATGAGCATTTATGCTTCCTGCCAACTGTTTTTGTTAGAAGACCAGGATCTTAAGTGCACCTTAAGTCCACATCCTACACAGGGCTAAGTGCAGCGCTATTGCTCCAATCCTACAAGCAACCTTACATCTTTTTCCCACATCCTTCATTCTCCCATATTTTCCTCTTGTGAATGGAAGGGTTCAGATTCCAGCAAAGTTTCCTTTGACAAGTGAAGTGTTGTTAAGTAGAATTTTCCCTCCTCTGTCAGTCAGCACTGCGGGTTCTCAGCAGCCAGACACCTGAATCCTACGAAAGAGGATGTGCCAGGAGCGTGTTCTCTTTCCCAAACACTGTTTTTAAGACATCTGAAACAACATACCTCTCATCCTGTCACCAGAAGTGAGCTCTCAGCTACCAAGAGTCTGTGTTTTCCTTTAACTTTAGAATATAGTTCATATAATAATTCTGAACAACCAGAAGAAAGATCTGCACAAACATTTCCTGCTCCAAAAAAGTTATATATCAGATCACATCAGCAGCAAAAAGCTGTTCAAATTAGACTAACCATCAGCCTGATCTTTGTGTTGCTTATGTTGTATGTATTAAAAAAGAAAGAAAGAAAGAAAAAAAAAGACATTCATTAACAAGGGAGGTTTTTCCATCTCCATCATGACCACTCATTTACAGGAACTAGTAGCATCAGTCACAGACATTTGTTGAACTTTATAAGAGGTCTCGACTCTGTTTGCATCAGTGCATCTTTGTCATGATAAAACATCAGTGTCACGTTGGAGGGACACGAGCTGTCTCAGAAGTACCTACCGTAGAGCAATGCCAATTATCAAATTATGTGTGCATGTGGAAAGGAAACAAATAGGCAGAACAGCATCAGGAAGTATATATTATAAATAACCATATTAAAATGGGAATTCTAATTATTTCAGTGAAAGGGAGACTTTTACTTACACCAATAGCATAATAAAAATATTTACAGGATAACACATTGAACAAGTCTCCTCTAGCCTCTGCTATCCAAAGATTTCTGCTTGCTTAGACTTTTAAGCTTGCAATAATAAACTGTTCCCTGAAATTTGGGCCCATTACCCTTCTACACATAGTGTATTTAAAATGCTGCATTTAAGTGAAGCGTTACTACTTGTGTATGCTTTGCCTGGTCCGTATTTGCAATGGTGACGTTCCCAGCATCCTGAAAAACAACACACACATACAGACAACCACTTGGTGAGACTTCAGTGTCTCATCTGGCACTGGAACAGGTTGCTCAGAGAAGCTGTGGGTGCCCCATCCCTGTAGGTTTTCAAGGCCAGTTGTGTGGGGCCCTGGGCAGCCTGATCCAGTGGGTGGCAGCCCTGCCCATGGCAGGGGGGATGGAACTAGATGATCTTTAAGGTTCCTTCCAATCTAAGCTGCTACAATTCCATGATCTCCGTATGTAAGAGTTCTGACCCTCATATCACATTATACATCCAAATGGATCGGCAACAGTGGGCAAATATTTCACTGCCCATCACCATTTGCTTTTGAGGTTTGTTGTTTTGTCTGTTTTTATGTTGTTATTCTCTTATTCTCTACAAGTGATAGAGGAAAGGAATTATTAGTGTGAGTAACACTTGGGTTAATGTAGGCACTTAGTATATGCTCCTCTAAGTACAGTATTAGGAACATTTATATAGAGTGTTACTAGCCTGAACATCTCTGAAACAGCTCTCAAATTAATTTTTGAAAGGAAGGATTGACACAAAGTCCAACTGCAAGATCACGAGCCATAAGGGTGTAATTAGTGTCTTGAAATGACCAAAAAGAATTGATGGTTTTGTGGGTATTGTGCAAAAAGCAAAAATTCTGTTTGAATTGCTCACATAACAGATGTTTGCTAGGATCCACCATGCAGCCTGCATACACAGTTATGCTAATTTGGCACTGTTTCCCTTCAAGTTAGCTCTGAGTCATTAGTGCACGCAGCTAGTAGGTCCTTCTGTCTAACTAATAATTGCCTATTATTGATATTAATTAACATTTTTTGCACCTTCCCTCCGTTTTGACCTAGTATCTGTTGGTAGTCTAATCACAGTGGCCTATTAAAAGTCAAAATACAGGGGCCTATAGCAGTCACGAGCCATTTATCAAAAAGCAAACAAGGCCAATTAAACAGGCAGCCAGACAGTTGTCTTGATTTGCCGTTGACTGTTTCTTGATCACCATTATAAATTGCTAATCGGGCAGAAAGTGCTAAGCAGCGCATCTGCAGGGGGTGGTTATTGCTCATTCCCTGCCTGGTGACAGGTGAAGGAGGCTAGTGATGGTCTTATTGATGTGAACTGCCCATCAGTCGGTAGTTATTGTTAAAGTTCATGATGCTACAGCTGATCCTTTCCTGCTGAGAGTCAATCAAATTAATTAGTGCTAGAAATTCTTCTGTATTATTCTAACACAGAAATACAGAAGGAACATACTGTAATTTAGTTCCAGAGGCAGCGGGGAAAACAAATCTCTATGTATTGCAGAGTGTGGGGGGGAAATCAAATATTGCTTCTTCCATTATTTTATAATAAGGGCTGCAGCTAAAGGTTTTTATAGCCACAGATCAAGAGATCATAATAGAAGCATATTGACAGATTTTTTTCTGCAATACTCCAAGGAACTGATGGTAGCAGGAAAATATATCAAAACCTTATCATCAGAGCTGAGATCTTCTGTGAAAAATCAATAAAGAGTTATACATGGTTTGAGTTTAAACAGTTCTCTGTAGTCATTTAAACATAGTGCATCTGTGCAGCATTTTACCTCTGGAGACTGGTGTAGCCTAGCAACTGCAAGGCTTAAACCGATTAACTACAAATGAAGTACTGTACGCCTATCAAAGCAATTGCTCATGGTTGCCTTTGTTGCAGGGGCTGAGCTAATTGAACATGATACAGTATGAAGATAATTAACACCCATGAGTTTGTTAATTGCCTGTTAGCATTACAACACAGTCTCTGCCTTTCTTTTTAACTTGTTCTTCTGCAGCATCTTCCGTACTTAAAAGGATGCGGGACTCACTTAGTTAGCAATGATATCTGATAGCTTGTTAACCCTTTTTGCAGGGAAAAATAACCCACATGGAGTAATGAAGCAAATGCGTATTCTTGTCAAACACAAACACCCACTTAACCCGCACAGTTTACAGAGAGAAGAAATTGGGTTTACATAGACTGCACAAAATATGTTTATTTTCAGGGCCAATTTATTTCAAGCAATTTAGCCATTATAAATGCTTTTAAATATCTTTTGTGGGCTGCTTTTATGACTCAGCTGCTCTGCCTTCTAAATCGAACGATAGATGTCTTTTAGGGTTGGCATATTAATTGAAGGCAGCATCTGGTCAGCAGCTGACCTCCCCTACTTGTCGTCTTTGTTGGCTACCCAGTTAAAACTAACAGCTTATTTGCTTTCTCTGCCAGCTCTTCCTTCCATTCAGGGGGCGGAGGGCTAAGCTCAACTTTATTTACGCCAAAGCACTCTGTCAACCGATGTAAAATAACATTGATTTTCCACAATCTATTAATCTCAAATAGATCTAACTTGAGTAAATTCCCTGGAAATTGGTTATTATGCTTAGTAAAGTATTTCCTATATTATAATATCTTATGAATTTGTGATGAATGCATATGAAAGATCATAAAGACAATATAATGTGGGCAATATAATGATAGAGGACAGTTCCTTAGAAGGAGGTAACACTTAAAGGAAAAAAGAAAAATAGACAATAATCACAGCATTTGGTTACTACAGACAGAATCTGATCTTCAAGAGCTACTCCTGTGACACCGCTTGCAAGTGCCCTGGCTGCATCAGAGTTGTTTAGAGTAGATTTTCTTAAGTGACCCTGATTTTCTTAGCTGTTACTGTCACAGTTAATACTTGTGGAAAAGCTGTTCCCTTGAGAAACAGTACTAGTGCTCAATTACAAGTTCCATCATCGATCATAAGTATTATTTATTCAGCAAAATGAATTGCTAATTAATAACTGATGAGCATTATGGCCTTGAAGTCTGTAATACTATTAATTACCTTGGCAATTGGGATTCTGCCTGTGAAGGACTACCAAGCACATTTTCTTAACAATTAGCACAGGGAGATTACTGAGTACATACCTGCTACAACAACAGGGGATGATAATCTCCGAGGCTTTAAAGACAGCTGTGTAATTTCTGTGAAGAATAAACAAGACTACAGCCCTGCTGCACTGGGCTGTACACTTAGAACCATTCAGTGACAAAGGGAAAACCCTTTCATACACTGTAGTGATAGAGAGATTTGGCAGCGCAACCCAAAATGAGTGCCCCTGCCTGGAAAAAATGCAGTAGCAGTATGGTCTCATTAATACGCTGCCCTGCACTTTGTACTCCATGACTGCTTGGCCGGGGCAGAGCACTGTGATGCATGCACTGGCACGCGGCCTCAGGCCTCCAGCAACTGCTGCCTACAGGGTCTCCTAGCAGTTACTGCTTAGCATCACTGTAAGAGTAAATATTAAAAAAAAAAAACTGACAAAAGCACCAGCTTATTTTGTGACTTCAGTATTCCCAACATTGGTGTTAATATTGCTCTACAAGTTGACGTTTTATTCCTATATCTCCCCTCCAGTCCTTTGTTTTCTCATTCCAGTTCTGTGTCACCTTGTATTTTGAGTGCAAATTCCTTGGGGCAGAGACTGTAAAGCCTCCAGAATATATGTGGTGCTGTACTAACAAATGCCCAGAAAACTGCAAGATTAAGATCAGCTCCTATCGCAATGCTAAGACTTGTTTTCTGATTGTCAATAAAAAAAGTTAAGCTACCACAAGAACTCAGCTAAGCTCGTGGACTGTGCAATAGCTGCACAGTGATAAGGACCAAAATTATTAGTGGGGAGCACAGAGGTTTTCATAGGGATGAGATTCCAACATGGTGTTTGAATTGGCAAGAGCAATGCACACTGGCATACTGTAGCTATGATCTAATGTAGACATTATAAAAACACTTATTCTAGCTGCAATACAAAAGCATAGCACTATGTACAAGCCATTATATTTGCATCTGTTTTCTTTAAAGTACTAGAATAATCTAGGGAATGCTGGAAACATGTGCTATGTCTGTCTTTCCTGCACCACTTTGATAGCTTGCTGGTGGCCAGTCCCTGTTGTTGTTTTTGCTCCATACCTCAAGGCTCAATTTTGCCTTCATCAATCTAAAAGTAAACAAACAAACCAACCAACCATCAACATTTTTTTACTGTGCAGCAAAGAGATGGCTGTCATCCCATCAAAAAAAGATACTTGCTGCAGCTACCCAGCATGAAACTGGTAATGTATACTCAAAATGAGTAGGTAATCGGTTTTATTGGAAATCTAAATCTACTGGATAATTGTTAAACAGTTAAACAGAAGTTCAAAAATTCAGTCTCGTTCATCACTGCAATCGTTTTTACTGGAAGCTTTCTGCAGTTAAAGCCTAGAAAACATATTTCTGATCCGTGCATGTGAAGTGAAAAAGAACAAATATACCGTTTCTTGAAAAATTACACCTTGACAGCAGTGATCTCTCTGATCTTTGCGAAGAGAAATCTCCATGTCTTTCGTGGATGGCTTACTCAGACTATTTCATTTGGAAACAGGGGACTTCTTTACCTTTCTCCCTAGATCCAATGGTTTGTACTGTATGTCAAGCTACTTTTTGTTTCTGTATTGGCTAGCTGTAGAAGTCGAAGAAAATCCTTTGACTAAAAATTCTGTTAAAAAATGAAAAATAGAATATGGAGAGGTTTTCTTGTTTGTGACAGTTTCCCTCATGTGAAATATAGCATGTTGTGATTAACTGTAAGCGCATTCATCTGTCTTTGGTCCTACTAGTTGTGGTCTGCTTGCATCCATTTTTGTTACCTGCAATACTGTGGTCTGCCCTGTGCTATATGACCAGGGCAGGCTTTGCCTATAGACTACTTCCACTCACAGTTCAGCAGGTCAGTAATTACCAATTTGGAAAGGCTTAACTAAAGGAAATCCTCAATCATACATTTGTTTGTTCTTGCGTGCCAACATAAAACAACACAAGTGGAATCAAAAAAATAGGAGACAACATCACTGGTGGAGGGTCCAAACACAACCTGTGCCAAATTTTGTTCCCTCTACCCAGAAAGCTCTCCACTGCTTTTTGGCAGTCTCTTTACTGTCTAGTGCTCTGACACAATCACACATCATGAGAGCATACCATAAAAGCAGAAGTCAGGATGCAAAACAGCTTTAACAATGTTCAGCCATCTGGCTTCGTTTGCTTTAATGCAGGATCTGGAAGAAGCAAGGGACCTTGGCTCTGATCTCTGGGGATCTGGCCCAAACCTGGGGCTGTTGCTGGGGTATTTCCTGGCCACAGAAGTCATCACCACTGCCTGGTGCACCAAACAAGGCTGGACTATGCCCAGGAACCCTTGCTCAATGCCCAGAAAGATGACATTTGTATGCAAGATACGCCTTCCCTTGCGACACATGTTTTTCAGAGTCTTAGAATGGGTTGGGTTGGAAGGGATCTTAAAGCCCATCTAGTTCCAAATCTAGTTGCCCATATCTCCATCCAGCCTCGCCTTGAACACCCCAAAAGCTCCATTTTCACAGAGCTTTGTGGAGATACCAGCTCCACAAAGCACGAGGATGGCCAGCCCTTCACCCTCACCATCACTCACAAACAGTAGGTATGTTATCTTCCAGGGCAAAGAGTGCATGTGTGATTGCTAGGACAGAGCCCTGAAAGCACCAAGGGAACTGCCATAGCATTGCTCAAGAAAGGCTGTCCTGAAGCCTAAACTACTCTAAAGCAACACTATCTTCTCAGAAAACTGTTTGAGATGTGCCAACAAGAGCCCTGGAACCCATAAGCTCATTCAAGATACAAAACACTATGATGCATTTTAGCTGCTAACCAAGAATGCTTTTAACTCATTATTAAATATCTTAAGAATCCGTGAGTTGAAAACATTTGCTAGAAAACATTGTACAATAGTCTAGGATAATATTGCTTGAAAAATGAAATATTTTTTTATCTCCACTATCTGCTCTTACTTTCGATATAGGTGAGAAATAATAAAAGACATCAGCTAAATTGTCTGTGAAGCTCAACCCTAGAAATGTCTGTGTCTGCACAAAAAAGATTGTGTTTAATTTTTCATTTCATTTTGGGAAATTTTTGTGGACAATTCAAGTAACAGGAAGTATCTAAAGTTTACAATGAGAATTGCAAAGTATAAGATCTCGTTTAATGAATAATACCCCTTTAAATGCTAAAGCTTATGTTTTCTTTTTTCCTTCGTGGTCAGTATAGCATATAAACTAATCATGAGCTGTTTAGATTAATATCTATTCTGTATATCATAAAATATAAAAAGATTTTCTATTCCCTGATTGCACTCAAAATAAAAAAGACAAACAGCAAAATTGCCTACTGGTAAGATCACTCATTTGTTCAATTTCGTCAAGCTGGTATTTGATTCTCCAGAGATGAGATCCTCTCTAGAGAGTTCCTTTAAGAAGTTAACAAGAAACTTAATGGAAGATTGGAGCTAATGGCACACTCCAGGGAAAAGACACTAGAAAACTGTGTTCTAAAAAGCAGCCTGAGATGTCTTGCAGAAAACTTCAGCTCTGCTGGTACGACTAGCAAACTCTTTTTGCTGCTAATTTTCATTCCCCTACTCAATCAACTTTCATCTTGCCGAATTCCTCTTCATTTCACACTATCTGCAGCAATATACTTGTTTGAAATCAACAGTGTGTCTACTTAGCACTGTTTATGTTCATGTGCGGGTCTAAATATAATTTTAGTATATTATGAATAGCAGGACAATTTACAGAACTAGTCTAATGTACAGGCTCAAAAATATAATTCCTACCAAAGGAACAGTCTAACAGACTTCACAAAAATTAATTTCCCATTTCCACTTGCGGAATTTGTAACCTAGATTGTTGCATAAGGTTATTTCATTTAATTAAGCACAGAACAAAGCTTTCAGTGAAGAGGGACTTCATCTTCCACTTGTGAGCAGGATCGAATTTAGACCAGAATACATCTTTCTGAGGTCAGAATATAATGCAAATATCCTACAGTTTGTTAAGCTCCGTACTGAATGGACAGAGACAAAAATTATGAGAATGTAAGGATAAGACAGAGTATCAGGTATCCAAAAAATATGTAATTCTTTTTTTTTATTAAAATGTAGTGTAGAACAATAGCGTGAAACTGAGACAATAAAGGAGAAAGTAAGGAAACAACTGAGAACACCAGCTATTAACTGTACAAAACCATTACTAAAACAGAAGCACTTCTCTAGGCAGAGTCAGGCTAGGAGGGTGGGGGAAATATTTCATGGAGGAATACACAATCCTGAAGGGAACAGAAATAAGATTTTACAAGGCTGTTCGAGCTAATGTCAAACACAAGAACAAAGGAGCATAAACTAAAGCTAAGGGAAGGGTCAGACCCTCAAGGAATTTAGGAAGAATTCCTTTAGATAGGGAGAACTGAATACACAGAATAAAAGGCAGAGGAGAGCAGTAGTTTTGACTTTTTTTTTCCTTCTATTTCAGAAAGTTACAAAAACAGAACCAGAACTCTAAAAGCAGTAAAAAGCTTATGGAACAAAACTGCTAACTGAGGAATGTGACATAAATGGGTAGGCCTGTTTCCTTTGAGGCTAATTTTCTATTGTTTCTCGTGCAAACGCAAGGTGATAGTTGCAGAAACCCCACACAACAAGGAAGCACTCCTTTTCACCTGCAGGACTTCTGGCCACACAGACCCTGGGACTTGGTTGCCCCATAGTTACTTAGAAGTGAAGTCCTCAACCCCTCATCAAGATACCAGTGATATCTGAAGTTGCCAACATCCACAGACACCTTTCATTTTCCAGCTCCAACCAATTTTAAAAGAGCTGAGTGAACAAAGCCTCTTTGAAGCTCTAGGTTTAAGCAAATCATGCCTGTAAATGACACATTAAAAGTTAAGACCCTGAAGAAATGTATATACGTCACTATCCTGCAACTGCATGCCTTGAAAGTCTTCCTCCCAAGCTAAACAACCTAAAGGCAGTAGTTTACGCTCCTCCCCATGGGCAATCGCTCAGCAGCCTAATATGTTTCAGTAATGATTTTTTCCTAAGATTCAGCTTAAATTTTCTCTTGCTTAATTTCACTCCATCACTCTTAGTTATACCTTCCTGTACCATCCTAACTATCCTCACTCGATCTCTTTTTGGAGTTCAGGCTCCCTTCAAACATAACTGTGTTTCCCATCAATCATCTTCTAGCAAAGTCACAGATAATGGCAGTTAGCTTTTTATTTATTTATTTAAGTCTTTTCTCATCATTTTGTCTCTTCTACCCTGATTGCTTTGTTGCCCCTCTTGCCTTCTAAACAGTTTGTCAATATGTTTGTAATGATACTTTTTCCAGGATTTCATACAGTTTCACAGGTATGGTTTCAGACTGAAACATATCAAAGCTATTGTCATTCTAATGTAATATCTTTAGACATAAAATCCCAAATCACATTGATTGCCTTTGTTTCTGCCCTTGCATTCCCAATTCATCAAAGATGAACAGCAACAACAGTAAGTGTTCTGAGCTGTAGAGCTTGTTTTGCAAGAGGTGCCTACCTTGGCTGTGACACCAGATTTGCAAAAAAAAACATAATAATAATAATAAAGCCAAGCATACAGGACACCAAGACATTTCTAAGCCGTAGTGCCAAATGCAATTAACAAATATTTAAGAAAAATAAATAACCTGGCTTTGAGCTCTTTTGGAAAGATCTCTGGAGCTTTACCTCAACCAAATCTGACCACACACCTGTGAGCAGCCCCAGAGGTCCTTCAGTTACGAAACAGAACAATTTCATGGGGGTCCTGGTGCTAATGTTAAGGGAAGATCTATGCAAAAAAGAACAGGGGCTGCTGCAAGTTCTGCTTTTCACTCAGGAGACTGGAGCTAAAGTACATAAAGGGCAAGCCTATCATCTATTCAACAAAAGGCCCAAGGAAAGTCAAGCCTCTGAATGGCAGTAATGCTAAGAAATCCCACTTCATAGGCCTCCAGACTGCTACTAGCTTACCCACACACAGGTACCATCAAGTCCTGATCACCACTGCAGAGACAAATAACCATGTTTCCATAAATAAAACCTAAAATCACTTAATTTTATGCAATTGGATGTAATAAACACTGTACTTCATTAAGCTACAACAAATATTTCTTTATTTTGATAGCTTTCTTTGAGATTTTCTCATTCTTCAGCTCTCTTTTTCCCACATGGAGCTTAAGAAATACTCTGTTTGCCATATAATCACATAATAGGCAGCATGACTCCTGCAGAGTAGTGCTCACATAGTTCAACTACAGCCAAGTGAAAAGACAAACTTCAGTGCTTACCACAACTCAGGCAGGAAAGTGCTAAAGTACTACTCACTAGGCACTCACAAGAATAACAGGAACTTCACAGAGGGAGTCTACATTGCACAGTTTCTCAGAGGGAGGGGAAGAAGGGGAGAAGGAGGAAAAAAAGCTCTTCTCCCTACCTGGAACTGATCAGGTACCTCTGAAATGTTAGCAGGTAATTCTGACTCCTCCCTGCAAAAGGAAAAGCATCAATTGAGCATCCAGCTAGGGTTCCTCCGTGCAGCCATAATCATTTGTTTCCTCATATTTTGTTTCTCTTTCTAAGACTTATCACTGGTCATCATAACTAAAATCTTTCCACATGCATTTGCTACTTACTTCAGTAATGAATAGTGATTGAGAAGTCTGTAGACTTCTCTTACTTCATTGTAACTGAAAGAAGAGACAGTGTATCAGCTTAGCAGAAGACATTATAAGGAAACGTTTTCTTTCACACCTTTACTTTATTTATTTTGTTTGAAGCTTACCCATATTTAAAGCCCCAGTTAGACAGAGTGCAGGTGTATAGAGACAGTGAGTGAACTCTGTGCTTAAACTAGTTACTGCTCATTAGCTGAGCAGCAGTATTTCTACCTGCTCTTAACCTAAATCAATTAGAGAACTGAGTATGTGAGCTTGAAACATTCATTTCAGTTCACACAAGGGACTGGTCCAGAACACATTAATTCCGAAGGAAAAAAAAAGGTATGAAAACCAAAAAGAACTCAGTAAGTGGCTCTGCCTCCAGCCCACCTATAAGTCGCGTTCATGCAAGTCCCAAGATCAAGGATTTCAGAGCCTAGATACTCTCCTGAAATATGCTATGGAAGAGAAGAAATCTGGAGTGAAGTACAGCCAAGGGCTGACACAGAGGTGAGGCTGGACAGCTGATCTCAGCTAGCCAATAGTAATGTAATCAACACTACTGGTACTTCTTTGGATCAGACCTAGATGTTTGATGTATAGCTAGGCTGGACTGCAACAGCCAAAAGTAATATCCTTTATTTTTTAACCCAAATTTCTATGAGTTCATTACTACATCAGTTCAAAGCAAGGGTCCACCTAATGCAGTTAGGGAGAGGTCCTACCAAAGTTACAGAATTTTTAGGGGAAGTGCAAGTCCATGGTAGGGAAAAAGGGTAATGTGAACATGGGAGATCACCTCCCAGTACCTCCTGACCATTCCTATGTTCAACCCCTGAAGCCTGCAAGTTAATGTCGCTCCTAAAGCCATGTGCATTTTCCCTACTATAACCTGAAGAAGTTCATACATCTAGCTCTTTTTCAAGATTCACTATCTACTTGCCTTGGGCTGCACTGCATGGAAATATATCTCATAAAATGAGTTCAAATACCAATTTCTTTAGTTTGAAACGTGCATTTAATCCTTTTCATTGGCTTCCCCTTCATCCAGGTGCCATGAGAAGAGGCGGACACTAGTTCTGGATTTACGTTCTGAAAAGCATCTGCTACTCCGTATATCCCTGTCATGTCACCTCTTGTTTATGTTCATTCTAAATTAAATAGTGCCAATTCTTACACTCTCTTCTCATTCAGAAGTCTTTTCACATCTCTCCAGATTTCCATCATCCTAGTAGAAAGCCCGTTATTTCTGCTTTTTCCTTTGTGAGTTAGAGTAATGAGAACTGAATGCAAACAAAGTGTTTTATAATAACACTGTTCTAATATTCTCACTGTCAATTCATTCTCCCAGTGGAAACCTTTTGTTTTCTTTCTAACCACTGCAAATCACTGAGGGTAGCCCCTTGCTGGACTGTCCAGGGTGATGCCCAGATTCCATCAGAAGTGGTCAGGGTGAATTTGGAGCCAGTGATGTGATCCAGATCTTCTTTCACAATCTCTGGCAGCCCTGTTACTGCAGGTGCCCCAAAACTCTGTTTATTCATTCTGTCAGACTGAAGCAGCTGATTGCATTTACTGCTCTCCTAAAGACAAGCCCAGAGGATTTGAGTCTGTATATTAAATCAAACTTCTCCTGAAAGCAGTTGGAGACTGTGAGAGCAAAGAGGCTGAGCCAGAGTCAGTCCTTCAAACCAGACCCTACTTGAAATGAGCACGGGAGTGAGGTTGGAGAAAGGGGAAAGTAGAAACTGCTGGCTGTTTATTGTCAGACAATTAGCATGGCATCTCACTACTCTGCAGATCCTTACCTCTCCTACTGTGCAGGTTTTCAGGTTGCAGAAAGCTTCCGGGCAGTACCAAGGCTGGATTGGCCCACAGCATGTCTCTGGGGACTCTCTAACCAGATAAGTGCTGTTCTTCGGTTGTCACTGCCTATAGTAAGTCACAGGTCTTAGAACCATAGAAACACCTAAGTTGGAAAGGCTGCACAAGGATCACAGAGAACTCCAGACTATACACAATACCACCAAAATTCAAGTGCTCCTTGAATGTCAGTAGGTCAGGGCTGTGCCCACTGCCCTGGGCAACATCACCCACAAATTCACTTAATATAACCTCAAGACTTTTATTGAAATAATTGTCAAAAACATTAAAAAGACCTGGTCTGAACACAGATCCCTGAGGAATCCCACCAGTAGTAACTAGGGTAGCTCAGGCTATAGCCTCCTCTTGCCCAGCACAGCCACATTCTGGTGGACATTTGGGACATTTTGAGGGTCACATCTGAGAACATCTTTCTGATGTCACCAGCCACCTCCCTGACAACCACTATAAATGTGGAGATCTTGTTAACAGAATACCAGTTGCTGACCAACCTGCACCTTGGAAGCATCTTGCTAAGACAGAGGGCAATTTAGATTGAGCCTTCCCACCCAGTGCTCCTAACTTCTGTAAAGGAAGATGGATCCTCCTCCAATGAAAAAGCTTGGCTGATGGGGAGCAGCAGCCAACCCGAGATGGTGGATGTTGATCCACCTGTATCTGACACCATCGGGCCCATGGAGGTGGACTTACCTCACTCAGGGCGGAGCAGGCACCACAAAACTGTGT
Source organism: Odontophorus gujanensis (assembly GCA_013399175.1). Taxonomy (NCBI): domain Eukaryota; kingdom Metazoa; phylum Chordata; class Aves; order Galliformes; family Odontophoridae; genus Odontophorus; species Odontophorus gujanensis. The sequence goes on from VXAB01000046.1 coordinate 300,143, forward strand.
GTGCCTGGAGACAGTACTATATCCATCAGCGTGCAAGGGGCTCGCGATTTCCATCTTGGCGTTGAAATATCATCGTTTGCCAAAGAGTCCCTGGTCCAGCTGCTACTCCCCATCACCCTTCCTTCCCCATCCCACCTCCTCCTTCTTCCCCAAGACCTCTTACCTCTTCTGAGGAAAAGGGAAAAAGGGAAGACTGAGACTGGGTCCTCTGAGTTGCTGCTCCACAAGGAGAACCCACCAGACAGCTGTGAGCTTCCTGCAGCCTCCAGGTGGGCCCTGAGGAAGAGGGCAGGACTGGGACTGGGTCCTCTGAGCTGCTGCACTGGGATAATGGGAAGAGTTCAACAGAAGGCCCCAAGTCTATGTGACCTTCAACCACGTGAACCCTGAGGATGAGGGTAGAACTGGAACTGGTGCTCACTGAGACGTGCTGGGACAAGAAGAGTCCAGTCAATGGCCCCAAGCACCCTGCAGCCCTCCAAGTTGCGTCAGAGAAGTTCCAGATGCAGCTGTTCGTTTGGTGAAGCAGAGGACAGTGGTTTGCATGGAAAGAAGGACTTGCAGACAGCATGAAGGCTCATTCCACTTGCTTGTTTAGGACTTACTTACACAATTAGACAATGAACCACCTTAAATGGACAATACACAATCACAATAATAACTAAAAAATAAAAAAGCAAAACCAGTACTTGCCTCTGCCTCTCTCTTTTTGGAATGTTAGTCTCCACTGGGACTTCTGCTACCCCTCCCAGTCTCCCTAGTGTCTAGACAGAATTCCCAGCCCACATCCAGCAACAAGCCCTGACATTCTGGTCGTGCCTAATGGCACTGCTGTGGGGTATGTGTCCAGAGGGAGCATTGCTCTGCCAGGGGACAGAGAGCATCAAGAGCTGCAGAAAGATACTTCCTGTTCCATTCCCATCACTCTCCAGTGAAGAACCGTTTTTTAACACCCATCTGACCCTTCTCAGGCACAGCTGCATGCAATTCTTGTCGGCGACACCAGAGAGCAGAGAACAGCACTGCCCCTCCAGTCCCCTATGAGGTTGCTGTCAGGCACCATGAGGCCCTCCCCCTACCTCCTCTGCTCTGGACTGTACAGATCAAGCTGCCTCAGCTGTACGCCTCACTCACAGCACTCGTGACCACAGGAGCATCCTGTTATGGTGGGGTTTATTGCCACCAGAACTGATTTCCCAGGTAGTGGACTATCCTTTGGTGAAACATCTGCGAACTGTCATCACTCATATCCAGCGAAGTTGTTTTCCTCAGAAACCATGCATTGGCCTTCCTGAGTTTATAAGGAAAACCAAATTGAATTACCCACCAAACAATTGCTCCATTATCCTAACTTCATATCCTTTTAGATGCATGTGCACTCATATCAACGCCATCTTGGTACTTAAAAGAAATAATAATGTTCTATTGACTGGTACAAAAATAGATTTGCACATGTTTACATTGCAGATATCTGTATGTATTCTTTGGCTCTGAGCCTCTTTGTCACTACCTTTATTAAAATAAAATTTAATCATCTATATCCATCAACTCTAGCCACAGCTGACCAACAGGGACTATCTCTCAGTCATCATGCATTTCTAGCATAATGAATCCATTTGTACAAAATACACGGTGGGCATTTCAATTCCTAATACCACTGTCCCTGTGCCATGTGCATTTGTTATTTGTATTCATGAACATTTCCAGAACTAGATGGGAAAATAAAATCTTTATTTTTCTTCAGGAATTTGTGTTGTTGGACAATGGGTGGTGGGTTGCTTTTTGCATGACAAACTTGCACAACATATAATGATAACAATAAAAAAAAACCAGACTAAAAACTTACAGGGAAGAGGTCAGTATGGGCATCCTGCCACTCTGTTAGGCAAAGCCAGATGAACCATAACATGCTGCACAGTTAATATTATAACATCCATTTGAAATTCATCTCATATTCGGCCAGGCTTCTGAAAAGGAAAACATGAAAAGATCAGAAATAGAGAGAATATTATTGTTCTCCTTTCTCAGATTAGGTACTTTGCTTTTTGAATTGTCTTGCTCTACTGGTGTTTTCCCTTGGCTTTGCTCTTTATATACTTATTTTTTCATGATGAAAAATCTTCTGAAATAGAATAGTACCATCATGGTCACTTAGTGGTGTCTCAATCCCAAAAATTACTTAATTTGTGCACTTCTTTCTAACTTCTTTTAAGCTGATGATATTCCATCATGTGCTGTACACAAACCTTTTGGAACTATACTACTCACATTGCACTGAAGAAAAGAAGCACCTCTTAATTCAAATACTTTATGACTTTATATAATAGAATGAGTCAGGAGAGCAATTAAAACATTAACCCATAGTAATCCTGGATGGATTTTGAGCTTAACATCGATGAAGATCCTGACTGAACAACAAACAGAATATTCAAAAGCCTGCCAGATGACACTGATATTGCCAAGCAAAACACATCATTAGTCACAGTTACAAGCAAGGTTCTCTCACTAAGTTTTTATTAGCTTGAGGTACGACCTGGTGCAGATCAGTGTTCTGGGAAATGAATGCTGCATTCCCACAAGCACACAGAAACAGCTGCTTGACAGATACACCAAAGAAAAATACCTAAAAGCAAAGCAAATCTTGAAGATTTAAAAAACAGGTTCAGAGAACTGTATCATCACTTAACCCACATGCATAGAATGAGTCCATAGTTAGGACAGGGCAGAGCAGACAAAGATTTCCACTGGGTGTTGGGCATGGTGGAAATCTCACATTCCTTCTGCCACCTTCACTGTCTTTGGGAATCAGTGTAAGGAGCAAATATCATGAGAAAGTGAACAGCCAAATTACTTCCAGATTTGACCTCAGGAAACCCATTCTGGGCACAGCCTCATTCTTCTCTAAGGTATGATGATTGCTGTCAGGGCTCTGGGAGTACACTGGGTGACATGCTAGTTCCCATACTTCTCCCTCTTCATTCACAGATTTGGGCTGGAACACCTTCAATGCAACTGCAGGCAGCAAAGAGTTAAACTTGTATGTGTTACAGGAGATTAAGGTTGAGAATTATTTACATGCTAAGAGTTTATTTATTTTCCTATTGTGCAAGAGAAGGGTGTTCAAGAAACAACTGAAATAGCTGTGCTACAGGCTAGCAAAGAAAGGATACAAAAATAAGGTTGGAAGTAATAGGTCTATAAATCTGGCATCCTACACCTTGGTCTTGCAATCCTATCTGCACCAGTGTACAACCAGTGATTTCAGCAGCTCCCTCATGCTCCAAGATACCCAACATGCAGCTCTTGCAGCCTTGTGCTGCTCCCATGGGAAAGTAGCATTGCTTGGACCAACTTCAGCATGTACTGTGCAAGGGTGAACATGTATTAGCAAAGCACTTCTTTTCAAGAAGCCATTCCTGTAAGCCACCTGGGTTTCTTAAATTTTCCAAATGCAATGCTGTTGTCTCACCAGTATCATCTGCACTGAATCATTTCTCAGTGCACCACGTAGTGTGGCTCTGGCACAAGCAAAGCAGTACACTCTTCTCTGTACATACTTGTCAAAATTATTATTTGAAATTTACTTGATAACATTTCTAAATAGCATTCACTACTCATCTGAGTACCTGAACTGATCATCTGTAGAATTATCTGCTTCTAAACTAAAATAGCAAATATCATGGGTTTGTACTACTTTCCCTTGGATTTTAAATTTATGCATATCAGCATGACAAGCTGTAGTTTTGTAGTCACATCAATAGGTGGTGCTATCAATTTCCGTAACTTCCATTGGGTAAGAAGATGTGAGTTATTGCCATGATATTTAAGTTTTTAAAAGCTGAACTGTGCCTAACAATAAAGAATACAGCTC